>LHPF02000002.1:600000-842500 GCA_002245815.2 Micractinium conductrix
CTTCACGCTCAACGGTGGGCGCAGCCACGAATTCGGGTGTTCCATCGCGCGCCTCCCAACAGCGGCAGCAGCAGCAGCGGCAGCAGCAGCGGCGGTGGCAGCAGCAGCAGACCTGGCGGTAATGGTCGGTCGCCAGCGTCTCGTTATCCCCTCGTCTCGCCCATGCTGCTGCAGCCACGTTTGACGACACCAAGCCAGACGCGTACGATGCCCTGCTCATCCCCGGGTGAGAGCCTTGGCACTTAGCATCCCATGTGCGCCAGCGAGCAAGCGTGAACCCCCCGGCCGTGCGGTGGGCCCTGCTCACTTTGGAAAACAGCCGAGCGCTTTGGACAATCGGAACCCTCAAGCAGTGTCCCGCCGAGCGTGGCTCCGCACTAACAGCCAGTAAGCTCCCTGAGTGCCCGCTGTCACCGGCGCCGCCCCCCCCCTCCTCCCCCCGCGCCGCTGCGCTGCAGCGGGCGTGCCCCAGAGTACTTGCGCCTCAACCCGCAGGTCATCGAGGTGGGCCGGCTGTTGGTACTGTACTTGCTAAAAGCACTATACTTCCACTATACTTGCTAAAAGCACTGCCGCTGCCGGTCGTCTGCATCCACAAGCGCAATTGTTTCCATCGGGAAGAAAACTGCAACAGCCGCGGCGGCACAACAGCGGCGCCGCGGCACCTGCGGCGCCCCACCCGGCCCCACCATCGCACCCCCCACATCCGCCCCGACCCCAGATCGTCAAGCACTTCGCCGCCGCCCGCAAACCCATCGCCGCCATCTGCCACGGCGCGCAGCTCCTGGCGGCAGCGGGTGCGTCGTGGCCACTGCCGGGAGCGTCGGGGTGTGGCGGGCCGCCTGCCTGCGACCGCCTGCCTGCACCTGCATGCACTCGCGTGCCCGCACCCGCCCGCCGACGGGGCCCACCTCGACCTTATTCGTATTCCCCCCCCCGCTCCACCCACCCACCCTCGTGCCTCCTCCCACCGCCGCCCCCGCCCCGCCCGCCCCGCCAGACGTCCTCTCGGGCCGCGCCTGCACCGCGTACCCGGCCTGCGGGCCCGAGGTCCGCGCCGCCGGCGGGGTCATGAAGGAGGTCGACGCGACAGAGGTGGTGGTGGATGGCAACTTGGTGACTGCGCCCGCCTGGCCTGCGCACCCCCAGTGGCTGGCGGCCTTCATGGAGGTGCTGGGCTACCGGGTGGTGCACAAGGTGGGCCGGGGTGAAGAGACAGTTGTGTGAGGTTCACCTGACCTGTGCCTCCGCGCTTGTCGGGCTGGGGGCGGGTGCGCGCGTGGTGGGTGGCAAGCCGTGACGCTAAGCTAGACTGAGCGGGCTCATCAGGCACTCCCAGCGCAGCGTGCTGGCATACATGCTTGCATTGCGTTTCGAGGCGTCGGAGCTATAAGGCACGCCGCTCTGTAGCACCACACTTTGCGCGCCGCGCCCGGGTCCCCCGCCGTTGCACGCCGCCCGTCCCCCTCACCGAACCCATCCCTGCGCCTGCCCCTTTTGACATGCAGGAGTCGTCCAGCCCCCGCTGCTACGTGCCCGGCCACACCTGAGGCCCAGCACTCTCGCGTGCCTGCTTGCACGCCTGGACCTTAAGCAGGTTGCTGCTCTCGAGTCGAAGTGCCGCCCGCAGCTGGCAATGAACAACACAACGTATTCCCAGCAGCTGCGCGCACCTGCATGCAGGCTGCTGTCTGCATTGCCCGCCGACCCACTGCCGACCCACTTGCGCCACCCCGCGGCTCGCCAGCTGCCTGCCTGCCTGCGCCCCATCTGATGCCGACCCCACAATTTTCTCCCTCCCCTTGCATACCGCTCGCACCCGCCCCTGCCAGCTAAGCTTATCCATCCATTTGCCGTTGTGCCCCGCCCAGTCCCATGAGACCTCTGCTGGCTCCCCGTGGACTTTAAATGTAATTGATTGATTGATTGCACGGCGTGAACGTTGTTTGAACTTGTAAACAGCCAGCGTTCGTGTGGCAGTGTGGGCGCGTCACATTTCAGCCCAGCAAAAGGTACGATTTGAGTGCAATGCAGCAATTGTCAGAGCAGTCAGTGAGAGATCACGATTCTGGCGTTCTGTCGGATGAACGAACGATGCATCACTTGCGTCGCCTCCGTATGAGCCTCCCCGCTGCATGCAAGCCAAGGGGGGCAAGGCAGCCGAGCGCCATGCCCAGCAGCAGCAGCTGCGCGCCGCCCTGCGCCTGCAGCTGGTGCAGCGGGCACGGCTGCTGCGCCGCCTGCCGCGGCTCTAACCGAGCGCCGCCACTGCCGCCGCCACCGCTGCCGGCTCTAGCAGCGGTTGTGCCGCCTGCTCTCGCACTGCTGCCGCTGCTACCGCCGCTGCTGCTGCCATGGCCGCTGCCACCCCTCCCTTCACCGCCGCTGCCGCTGCCGACGCCGTCGTCTTTCCTGCCCTTCGCACCACCCTCCAAAGGGCTGCCCAGGGGGTAGGGCCGTCCCTGCTGCTCGAACGCCAGCCTCAGCGCCCCCTCTGCAACTGCGACCGCCTCTGCAGCGGGCGAGGGTCAGGTCGGCGAGTCGAGAAGGGACGGCGCCTGGCAAGGCAACATGACTGCGATACACGCTGTTGTCGACCCCACAGTCGTCGTCAAGTGTTTGGTACGTTGACCTCCACTTTATGCCTGCGGCTCCTGCACCGTCAAACTTCCAAACATGCGTTTGATTTGCCCCACCCACCTGTCGGATCCATCACCAGGTTGAGGTTGAGCAGCAGCGAGGCGCAGGCGGCGCGCAGGTCCTTGGACAGGCCCCGGCTGGGGCAGCGAAAAGTGGCCAGGAACTCGCCGTACGCCGCCCTGCAGGCGGGGGAGAGCAGGGGGTGGGGTGAATGAGGGGGTCCAAGCAGGTTGCTCACAGCCAAACGTGGCAGACACGGCATGGCAGGGCTGAACCGCCAGAGCTGCCAACGCCACACGCCACACGTAGCCAGCAGGCAAGCCTGCAGGCTGCTGCCCACTGACCTGTTCTTTATGAATGCGCGAAGGTGGGGCTTCCGCTGGAACATGGCCGCCACGTGCTCGGTGTTGAGGTGCGCGTGGGCGGTGGCGTTGTTGGCCCAGTCCATGGCCGTGACGTCGCTCACGCCTGCCAAGTCGGATTGCTGCAGGTGGCATAGGTGGCAGGCCAGGGTGGGGGGCGGGGTGGGGTGGGGCTGGTTGTTGCCATAGGGGTGGAAGGGAGGAATCGCCCCATGATCCACGATGGGGCTGGCTGCCGTGGGAGGGATGGGGCGCGCGCGCTGGTTTGTGGACGGCTCAAATCAAACGTGACCGCAACCCTGGTGTTTATTGTTTGGGTTGTGATCGAGCACAACCGCCCCCCACCAGGCGTTCGGTGTAGATGGCCGGGTTGTAGCGCCACTGCCCCTGCGGCAGCGCCGCCAGCTGCACCGTCACCGCGTGCTTGGGAAGGTAGAAGTAGTTGCCTGGAAGGGGCAAGCAAGGGGAGGGGGCAAGCGGCATCAGAGTTGGCGCAGCACTGCGGCCCTGCGCTGCCGGCGCCAACACTGCCGAGCCAGTGCTGCACCATGCATGTCAGCAGCTGTTGGCCGACCACCGGCAAACCAGCACAGCGCATCAGCAAGGCAAAGTGCAGCCTTGGGTCGAATGCTCACAACATGCCATACCCCACCACGAGTTGGGGGACGCATGCTATGCTTACAACGTGACATAAATGCTTACAACGTGACATAAATACTTGTAAACAATACAACATAAATCAACCCACCCAGCGCGGCGCCGTGCATGTGAATGACGACAGTGGAGGCGCCCCACAGTGCCGCCTGCTGCGGCACGCTCAAGCCCTGCTTGGGGGTAGGTGGTGGGAGTGAAGGAGACGGGTTGTGCCGTCCCGGTCTAGACAGATTCAGCCGCACAGAAATGGGAGATGCAAAAGAGGCCCGCCTCCACGTGACGATGAATGCAAAGCAATGTACCAATCAATAACTTGTAAAACATCAACCTATGATTAAACAGCTGTATGTGCCAATTAACAGAATGTGCCAATGTACTTCGATGTCAGTGCAGCCCACCTCCATATACTCCAGGCGCACGTGCACCACGTCTGCCGGGAAGTGCGCCTTGAGCGCTCGCTGAATTGAGTTGACGTTGAGCAGGTGCCTGCAGGGGTACGGGGGGCACGGTGCGACAGGGGACACGCAGCAGGCGCGGCCGTCTTGCGGTGGAGCAGCAGGGGGTAAGGATGCATGAGCGCAGCACACAGGGGACGGGGAGAATGGCGTAGCCCTGCAGCTGGCACAGCTGTGCAAGGGAGGCACCCGCCGCCGCACCTGCCGCTGGTGTAGAGTCGGTCCACCAGCAGCAGCTGGGCGGGGGCCAGCGGCGCCGGCAGCTCGAGCTGTGGCGCATGAAAGCACTGTGCCATGAGCCCGCGCCAGCGCGCCAGCAGCGGCGCCGTCGGGGGCAGCCTGCAGCAGCAGCAGGAGCAGGAGCAGCAGAAATGAGACAAGTGAATGTCCTCTCGCGCCAATAGGCAAGTAGGTCGCAGTTTTTTTTCGGGCAGCGCACCGAGGCAGCAGCAGACGCAGTGCAGCACAGCGCGGGAAGCAGAGGAGGCGCGTGCGCTGCACCTGCTGCCGTCGCCCTTGTAGCACCCGCCGGGGATGCCGCGGCAGCGGGGGCCCAGCCCCGTCCACGCCGTCTGCAGCAGCACCAGCCTGCCGCGCAGCGCGCCGCCGCTGATGTGGCGCAGCGGCGCCCCCGCCAGGCACTCCACGTGCTCTTGGAAGTAGGGGGGGTAGTTGTCAAGGCAGTTGCACCCCCGCCCGGTCAGCACGTCGAAGATGCGCAGCGCGGAGCGGTTTGCATACGTGCAGTGACCTGCGGGGGGGGCCAACGAGATGAGGCGGGGCGGGGGCGGGGCGGGGCGGGCATTGAGGTCGCGTGGCCGCAAGCTAGGCAAGTTTGAAGTGGGCGCTGTGATTGCGGCGCTGACGCAGAGCCGCCGCCATGCGCAGGCCAACAGAGATGGCAGGCGGGCACGTGCAGCTGCGGCGGCCGGCGCGCCGGCGGCACGCACACGCGGCGTGCGCTCACCAAAGTTTTCGCACAGCGTCATGTACAGGGGCGGCAGCCACTCGGCGGTGAAGTGGCCGTAACTGTGCGCAACAATCGAGGAGGTGGGCGTGGTGGGGTAGTGGGTGGTGTGTGTGGGTGTGTGTGGGTGCGGGGGGAGGGCTATTTGTGGAAGTGCTGCTGTTGTGGACGCGTGCAGCGCTGCCAGAGGTGGCTCCAGCAGCCGCATGGGCGCAGCTCGGCAGCATTGACAGGAGGCAGGACGCCAGCTGTGCCGTCAGAGCCCTGCGGGAGGGGCCGCCCAGCCCTGAGCAGCCCACACTCACTTTGATTTGCCCGTCCTGCCGGACCCCAGGCGGTCGCAGGCACCCAGGTGCTCGCTGGGGCTGACGTGGCGGGCTATAAAACGAGGTGCAGGGGCACATGTCACGCATTCATTCGTTCTGTTCCGTCAAAGGCGGTGCAGCAGCATGCGAGGGTACTGCCGGTACTGCTGGCGCGCCGCGGGTGCCACCTTGTGCGTGCCACCACAGTCAGAGCAGGGGATGCGACTCTCGAGGCATCGCACCGCCGTCGCCGCTGGGCCCGCCGACACGGCAGTCCCAACTTGACGGCAACCCACACCGCTGCGCCCAGCCACACCCAAAAGCAGCGCACCCTTCCACAGGTAGCCCAGTGGCACCGTCTCCTGCTGCACCGCTGCCGCACGCTGCCCCGAGCCGCCGGGGCCTCCCCCCCCTGGGGCAGCGCCCACCGCCGCCGCCGCCGCCGCCGCCGCCCGACCCGCGCCGCCACCGCCGGCCCTGTCGCCTGCAGCCGCCGCCAGCAGCGCCGCCAGGTCGGCTGCCTGGATGGTCTGCATGAAGCTGAGCACGGCGTCTGGGCCCTCCTTCTTGGCCCACACTTCGAAGCGCAGGCCCAGGCGGGTGAGGTCGGGGGCTGCCTCGCCATCTGCAGCTGGGTTGAAGAGCCGAGTTGAATCCAGCCGAGGGAGACAGGGAGGCAGGCAAGCAGGGGGTGCGGTCGGCAGCGGCGCCGGGGAGAGAGCGGCGGTGTGGCAGGCGGGAGAGGAGGAGGCACCGCCGCGACTCCTGCTGCATACCGACATCCCCTTATCACTCACCTTCGACCACAAAGTAGGCCTTTCCGCCCCACAGGTAGAGATTGGTGAAGGTGCAGGGCCGGTAGGCGGCGACGCTGGCGCCCGGCGGCTGCTCGCCGCAGGTCACAGAGGACGCCCGCAGGCGCGGCGCCTGCAGCAGGGAGGCCAAAGGCGTGCGAGACGGTGTCAGTTGATTGGGTGTTTTTTTAGAGATGGGACGCACCAAACGCCAGCAAAACAGCAAAACGCCGGGCTAGTGTTGCCAACACCGCTCCCGGACCGCCGGCGGCAGCGGCTGGAGGCGGCATCTGAGTGATTCGGCGCGCTCGGCACGGCGGAAATCGGTGTCCACAATCGTCCTACACCCTGTGCGATGGATGAGCAACCCTGAAGCCTGCAAAAAGCTGTCCCGGACCGCTGCCCACTCCGCTCACCTGGGCAGCACCAGCGGCTCCCAGTGCTGAGACAAGGACTGCCACGAGCAGCAGGATATCTTTCCGCACGACACCAAACATGAAAAAGGGCGGTCGGGCCGGGCCCACGCCCTGGCGGCCTCGCCACACTCCTCGAAGCTGGCCCTGCTGCCGCAGACACGAGCTGATGGGTGCACGGATAGTTTGAGCAGGGAGTAAGCCGGCGCAATCCTCATGGTCGCGCTGCCGCCGCCGCCGCCAGCGGGGCGGTTGGCTCAAGTCAGCCAGGCGTGCTCTGCTGGCGGACGCATGGACAGGTGCCTGCCACTGCTAGCCAAGTATTGCCCTGGAGCAATATCTCCCCTCGCCACACTGGTTGTTGTGCAAGCGCAACATCACGATGCCACAGCCCGGCCACGGCAGCGCCCGCCATGCCGGCAAGCAGCGGACACGGCGCAAGCACCCACCAGGTGCGCGCTCGATGCTGGCCCCTGTTGTGCCAGCATCGACTCCTTCAATGTGGTGACGCTTGCCCTCCTGCCTACTACGCTGATATCCTTCAGTCCGTCCGTGCGCAGGCTGCTGGATGCCACAGCGCACGAAAAGATGAAAGCCATGTGATGGTATCACGGACACACGGGGGGCACAGCAGAAAGCAACAGCAAGCAAGCTGAAGGAGGCGCGCCGATGAATGTGGGAGGGGTGCCAGGGGCGGCTCAGACAGGTAAACAGTGATGCTCTGGCGCCGGAGGGGGCCGCAGCACAGCCGCGGCGCAGCACGGCCGGCCGGCTGCGCCGCCAAGGGCGGCTGCCGCGCAGCCGGCACGCAGAGCCTGGGGGGGCGCAGTGCGTGGGGTGGAAGGGTGAATTGCGCCAAAACGAGGGGGGGAGGTTTGGGTGTTGGGTTTGAAGGGAGGCGGCGGCGGGGCAGGGCACTGCCCCAGCGGGGCTGCGGCACTGCACCACTCCGCCTCCAGGGGTAGTTCTGTGCTGCAGTCGCCGCCGGGCCCCCTGCTGGCTGTGCAGCCAGCGGGCGCTGCGGCGGCGGCGGCGGCTACGCGCTGGGTGGTTCGCTGATCAGTGGACGATGCAGTTGCCGTCGGCGTCGCAGCTGTCGAGGTTGGCCTTCCAGGCCGCCTCCCAGTTGGCCATCCACACCACTCCGTCGCCGAGGCCGTGCTGGGAAACAATGTTTGCGATGCTGCAGCGAGCAGGGCCAGGCGAGGGCGGGGTGTGTGTGTTGGCGCATGACTGGATGGCGATCGGGGGTGAGGCACGCTCTCCAGGTGTCGCCCGCCGCACTGCCTGCATCCTGCACCCCCCCCCCCCACCGACCGCCCCAGGAGCCCCCCCTGCACCCCCTCTGCGCACCTCTCCGCATCCGGGCGCACCACCTCAATGAGCCTCTCGTACTGCCAGCGCAGCATCTTCCATCCCTCGGGCTGCACGAGCGCGCACGAAACCAGGGGGGGCAGTGCAGTGGGCGCGCGGTGAGGTCGCCATGCGGCCGGGACACATGGCAGCCCAGCGGCGGCGGCCCCGCTGTTCTGGTGTGCTCCCCCTGCTGGCACCAGCTCTCCACACACCTCCTGGCCCAGGCGTGCTGCGCGCGTGTTGCTGTGCGGCAGCGCGGCGCTCTTGGGAAGCTCAGGGTTGACGCCAATGAAGCTGCAGGAGAGGTCACAACGCAGGTCGGCTTTGGCAAGGGAGCAGGACGCAGTAGATGCGCGGAAGCAGCCTCAGCAGGCATCAGCACCGCGAGGCAGCGGCAGCGGCGGCGGCAGACAGCGGCTGGCTTGGCTTAGCATCAGCGTTGAGGCAGCACACGCCAGAGGACTGCCTCTTTCAATCACACACGCGTGCGCTCACTTCTTGACAGCGCGCAGGTGCTCTGCCTCGTATTCAGGAGCTATGAGAGACTCGTACTGCAGAGGCGGCGAGGCACGAAATTGCTTGAGCAGCAGCAGCAGCAGCAGCAGCAGCAGCACAGCGTCTGCTGCGTAGCACTGCCTCGCAAGGCCGCTGCAGGACCTGAGGCAAGGCAGGGCGGCCTCCCCCCGACAGCGTGTGCCTGCTAGTTGTGGTGCTCCGACAACGTGTGCCTGCTAGTTGTGGTGCTCCGACAACGTGTGCCTGCTAGTTGTGGTACTGGGGGGTCGGCGCCTGAATGTCTTGCATCGGGCGCTGGACATCCCCTCCCCCTGTGGCGCACCTGCAGCAGCAGCAGCTGCTCCTTGGGGAAGGCCTCCAGGTAGGCGGCAAAGGGGGTGGTGTAGTTGTTCCAGGGCAGCTCCAGCTCCAGGCAGGAAAACAGGTCGGGCTGCCTGCGCGCATAACAATGGGCGGCTCAAATAAGTGGTACTGCACAGGAGCAGTAATTCGGGAGGCACGACCAGGCAAGCTGCGATTAAGGTTGAAGCAGAACCAGCAAGCACGCCCGGCATCTGTGTGGGCCCAGCAACATGCTTCGTGGCGCGGGCGTGACGGCCTGCCCGTCCGGTGCGCTGCTGCCCGTCCGGTGCGCTGCTGCCCGCCCCACCCACTTTTTGAGGCAGGTGTAGGTGTCGTGGTCCAGGTTGTGCCCAAGCATCGACAGGTAGCGGCTGCACCAGGGTGACAGGTAAAGGTGATAGGTAAGAGTGACATGGGGTGGGCACGACAGCGGGGTGCGAGCACCAGCATCAAGCGCTTGTCCAGCAAAGGCACGTCTCTGCCAGCAACAACAACACCGACGATGGCATCGGCACCAGCACCAGCGGCGGCGGCGGCAGCGCACCGGCACTTTGTGGGGGGAGGGAAGGGCTTCCCTGCCTCTCACCTGATGGGCTCCCGCATCGAAGCGATGAGCTTCACCCAGGGGAACACCTCACGCAGGCCCCGCGCCATCTTGGGCCCCTCCCGCGCGTAGTGCGTCGACCCCTCAAACGCGATGCGGAACAGGTTGTGCTTCAGCGCGCGGTCGCGGTGCAGCGTCTGGCGGCGGGTGGGAGAAAGGGGGCGTGGGGTCACCCTTTGGTGGCGTGCGTGCCAGGTTGTGCCCGCTGCAGGCTGCACAGCAGCCATGCCCAGTGCCTCGTGCCGCCCAGTGCAGCGCTGCTGGGCACGGGAAAACCTTCCACGCACTCTGCTGCCTACCGCGTCCAACCCACCTGCTCTATGTACTCCTTCTGCTTGTCCGCGGGGCAGCCCAGCGGGTCGTAATTGCAGTCGTAGGAGAAGAACTCGGGCTCCTGTGGAAGGAGGCATGCACAGCAGAAACCAAGCGGTTGAGGGGGAAGGGGCAAGGCAAGAGGTGGGCAGACAGTGTGGGTGGAATCGAGCAGGAAGGAGGGAGGTAGGTCGTGCTGAAAGACATGTGAATCATGGCAGAACGCGGCACGCACCTTCTCCGAGGGAGTGAGCACCGACGGGTGGTCCTTGAGGTGGTGGAACAGCGAGGTGGTCGCGCACTTCTGCAGCAGCAGGCAGCACCGGGGCAGGGGGCAGGCAGGGACAGCTGTTGAGCATTGACTGAGCGACGTGACCATGCACGTGTGCAGCAGACTGCCACGACACAAGGACGAGGCAACAGCTGGGGACAGCTGCTGAGCATGGAGAGCGGCCGCTCAGCGGTGCCAGCTCCTGCGGTGGGCGCTGCACGGGAACACCCAGCTCAACCGGGCCAGCGTGCGCCTCCTGCCCCGCTCCACTGCCCGCCCCGCCCCGCTCGCCTGCCAGCCGATGATGAGGAAGTGGGGGAAGAGGTACTGCCCCTTGTGCCGCTCCTTTGTGAGGGCCGCCTCCTTGAGGCACGCCAGCGTGGTGCACTGAGAGACGGCGTCCCAGTAGGGCGAGCGCTGCCGGGTGCTGCTCTCCTCCTCCACCGCTGTCTGCGCCGCCTGGGCCGCCGCGTTCTCCGCGTCTGCTGCGGCCGTGGCGGCCGCATGGGCCTGCTGCTCCTCCTGCTCCTGCTGCGCCGCCTGTTGCGCCTGCTCGGCCGTCTGCTGCGCCTGCTCGGCCGTCTGCTGCGCTGCATGCTGCTCTTGAGCCGCCTGCGGCTGTTCTTGCGCCTGTGTCTGCTGCAGCTGCTGGTCGGCCACCCCGGCCGCCCCTTGCTGCTGCTGCTCCTTCTGCTGCTGCTGCTCCTGTTCCTGCGGCTCTTGCACAGCTGCGACAGCGTCGCCCGCCTGGTCAGCTGCCAATGCCGCTGCTGCTTGCCCATCGCTCGTCTCTCCTGGGCGCTCTAACTTGCGGTGGCGCTTGCCGGGCCTGTGCAAAAGCGCAAAAGCAGAAGGTCCTCGGGCGAGGCTCAGCGGCGCACCAAGTGCAGGTCACGCAGGCATCAAGGATGCCATGAGGCACGTTGTCGCGCGCGACCTGCTATCACGCCGCCCGACCCCTTTCCCCAAACAACCACACGCGCTCCCACTTTCAAATCGCGCGCCCGTCCTCGCCAGCAGGACGGAACCTCAAGCAAGAGAGGAGGGCGGAGACACCATTCTGGGTAATGTTCTTTCGGTCCACTCACTGCAGGGTGCTGCTGGAGGCGATGTGGGCGGTGCCGTCTGCCTCGGCATGGTGCGCCGCCTGTTTGCCCGCGTGGAAGATGGCCAATGAGTAGACAGAGGCCAGCGCCAGCGCGACCACCAGCAGAAACAGGCGGCTGTTGATGCGGGGCCTGCAGCAGTTTTGACAGGCGGCGGGGGTGTGCAAGGGAGGGGTGGCTGTCGACGCGCGGCCTGTCAGGTAGGGGCGATGCCATGCACCTGGTAGGCGTGAAACGGGGACGAGTGCACCAACACGACATACTGCGCGGTACGCCCTGATTGGAAGCCCACGCAAGGCGACCAAGCCTCACAAAAAACTCTGGGTGCGCTGGCTGGGTGCCAGCACCCAGCCTGCACATCCAACGACAAGCTCGCTGCATGCGCTGAGCAGCACTGCAGCGCGGTACCGGGCCCGCATTGCTGCACCCAACCTGCCCGCCTTGCTGCACCCAACCGCCGAAGGCTGCGCGCTTGCACCCCCCCGCCGCGTTTCGGGTGCTGGCGCGGCGCCGCTGCTGTGGCAAGCCACCGCAGCTGCTCAGAGGGCCGAATCAAGGAGAGCTGCAGATGCCCTGCACAACGGCCATTGGAAAACAAGCAACATGCCCGTTCCACCAGCGAGCAGCTGGGGCAGCACCCACCTCTTGCCGGAGGGCGCGTGCGGGTGGTCGGACGTGGGCCAGGGCGCGGGCGAAGCGCGGCCGCGGTGCCGTGGCGTGCCGCCCAGCGTGATGTGGGTGCTGCCCGTGCGGTGTAGCATCGTGAAGGCTTGCGCCTGCGTTGCCATGGGCTGCCGGAGCGCGGGCGTAAGCGCGTCACTCCCCAGCTACAACGGCAGCGGCGGCAGCGGCGGCGGTCGGGCGGCGGCAGTGTCCAACCGACGCGCGCCGCTTGCGCGTGCGGGAATCCGGCTGCGGCTACAGAGAAGAGCGCGAGTGGCGCGGTGGCCAAAGCCTACACCCGCATCGGTGAGACGGTTGGGCAAGCGGGGGATCCGTGTTGCGGGTGCGCGGAAGGGCTCAGTGCCGCTCAGGTCACGCGGAACGCGTACAATGCCGGGATTGTGTGGAAGAGGGGGAAAAGGCTGGGGGGCTCCATGCCGAGGAGCGCGCCGCCAGGTCAGCTGCTGTAGCGCCGCCGCTGCCTCCGACGCAAGCGGCAACCATCTGCCGGGGGCGTCTCCATATGCAGGCCCATGCCGCGCGTGCTAGAATAGTCCTCTGTAGTGAAGGCAACCCCATGCACTTTGGAAACCTGTTGACCCCGCAACCTGGACGTGCACCTTATGGCCCAGGCGGGCGGCGCCGCGAGTGCAAGCGGCCGCACAAGCTTGGCGATCTGTTAAGCGAAAAATGCTGCGCTGCTCTGGTGTCCAGTCCTTCCGTGACGTCACCGGCACCCTGACCTTTTGGTTGATCCCCCTGCGACGCAGCGTGCCCCGCCATGCAGAGTGGAAGGACGCGCGGCCGCACAGAGCGGGCGGCGCCGGTGGCTGACATGCATGCAGGGCACAGACAGGCTTGTGCTTGCACGATGCACGATCCGCTCCTCTCAGGCGCTCATGTGGACACGCGTGCAGCAGCGAGTCCGCTGGTGCCACTCGCGCTCTTGTTTGCCTGTTTGCATTTGCATGTTGGGGCACACACATGCCTCTCGCAGCCGTGTAGGCGGCGTGGCCCCCTGCAAAGGGGGCTAGCACTTGTGTGCCGCTACGAAACGACGACATGAGATGCCACCGCCACGCTGGGCTGCAAGGGAGAGCTCGAGCCCCCGTGTCGTCGCTCGCGTCGCCTGCGATGCCGGCACGACCGCTGGGCGGCACTTGGACCGAGTGTGGTGCGCTGTCGCTGCACGCGACCGCCCCACGGCTGGATCAATGCTGCCCCACGTCCGGCAGCACGTCCACGTCCAAGATGGCGGCCAGGGCACAAGCGGGCGAAGGCAGCGGCGCTTCGCAGCGTGCCCCGGCTGATGGCGCGCTGGAATTGGACTTCTACACGCACCGGCGTGACTTATAACTCGAGAGACGTGCGCAGCTACGACGGCGTGCCGCCAGCACCGTTCCTTCCCCTCTCCAGCAGTACACTTCATGGCCACATGTTGCGTGCTGGGTCGACCCCTGCATGGCGAGCGCTCGGTGCGCAAATTGGAGCGTCCCCGGCCACTCTCGTCTGTAAGCACCCCTGGCAGCTGGGTTGACAGGCTGCTGGCGGGCGAACCCTCCCGCGTGCGCCCCTCCTTGCGGCGGCTCACTCGCGGCCGCCCAGGCCCCACCGCCGCGCCGGCCGCTCCTAGTGCATTTGGAGCACTCACATAGAGTAGTGCGAGGGGCGGCCTCTCCGCAGGAGCAGCGGGCGATGCTTAGCACCAGCCTGGTCGACCCCCGCCACCGCCGCCGGGCGGCGGCGGTGTGGAATGCGGCGGAGCCTGGCCGCGAGCCTCGCAGGTGTGTGCTGCTCCGGCAATGCTCCACGCCTCTGGGGTGCACCTGCGAGCCACCCGAGGGCTGAACGCCGGGCTGCAGCGCCCCTGCGGGCAGGCCACGGCCTGCCGCGTATGGCTGCAGTACGCAGCGGGGCGGGGGGGGCAAGGGGCAGGAGCGGGGCTCGGAGACGCTGCCGCGCGCGTCACCCCACCCGCACCACCCCTGCTTGTCCCCGACCGCACTGCAGGGCCCGCGTGAACAGCCAGATGCTGGTGCTGGTGCTGGCGGGCTGCGTGCTGCTCTCCATGATCAGCCTCAATACCACCAGGTGAGGCGCCGAACAACACGAGGCCCTGCTGGTTGCAGGGCGCCGGGTCGCCGGTCACTACATTCTTGCAACATGACAAGTTTGATGTGCCGCCTGACAGCCAGGCCAGCATGCGCCCGCCCCTGCGCTTCTCGCTGCCCAGCGGCGCCCTGCCTCACGCCCGCACCCTCCGCTGCCCCTGCCTGCGCACAGCGGTGCCGCCCGTGCTGGGCGCATGCTCAAGCAGACGTCCCCTATGAACCAGGCAGCCGAGCTTGCGTTTGAACGCAGCCCCGTGCCCGGCGCTGTAGTGTGAGTGCCACGCAGCTAAATGCATGCTGCGCAACGGCCGGCCCAGCGGGCGCCGCGCCCCGGCGGCACGCATGGGCACTCAAACTGCGCGAGGCTGCCCTGCACGTGTGGCGCCTTTGTGGCGCGCTTCGACCTGTAACCGCCCCTGCCCCTGCCGCCGCCGCCCCGGCTCGCCGCCCGCCCGCCCTCACCCCTCCCCCGCACGTGCCCCCGCCCGCGCCTGCAGCGGCACCAAGCGCCACCGCAAGCTGGAGCACGGCTCCACGCTGGCGGAGGAGCAGGCGGTGCTTGCGGCTGGCTCAGCTGAGCTGGACGGCCTAGATCCTGCTGCCGCCGGTGCCGCCGGAGCCGCCGAGGATGGCCAGGGCGAGGATGATGATGTCGAGCACGCCGGCACCGAGGCGGCCCCACTCGACGAGACCGATGCAGGTGCGTTTGGGGCCCAGCCGTGCTGGGCTGAGCAGCAGGCGGGGGCCTGGCGGCGAGCTGGTGGCGAGTTGGCGGCTGCCGCCCGGCAGACCGCTGTCGGTGCCGGAAGGTTGCTGCGTGCGGCGCGCTGTCCGACGGTGCTGTGCCGCTGCCCCGTGATGCCCCGTGCTGCAGAGGACCTTGCTGAGATGCAGCTAGAGGACGCTCTTGTGAAGCAAGACGAGGAGGAGCGGGCGGCAGAGGCGCGCTGGGAGGCGGCGGGCGGCGCCGACGGCGACGCCGACAGCGACCTCGAGAGCGCTGCCAACAGCAGGGTTGCGGCGGTCGCCGCCGCCCAAGGCGCTGCCGTTCAGGCGGCGCTCCAGGTGGCGGCCGCCGCCGTGGAGCAGCAGGCGGCGACGGAGCAGGTGGCGGTGGCAGGGGAGGAGCTGCAGCCGGCAGAGCAGCAGCAGCCAGCAGAGCAGCAGCAGCCGCCAGAGCAGCTACCGGCAGAGCAGCAGCAGCCAGCAGAGCAGCAACCAGCAGAGCAGCAGCAGCCGGCAGAGCAGCTACCGGCAGAGCAGCAGCAGCAGGCAGCAGCGGAGCAAGTCGCGGCCGAAGTGAAGGAGGCAGACGCACAGGAGGCGTCGGTGCAGCCTGACGCAGCAGCAGCAGAGGCGGCAGCAGTAGAAGCCGCCGCAGCAGCCGCGGCAGCTGCAGCGGCAGCAGAGGCAGCGGCGGCAGCGGCAGCGGCGGAGCAGCCAAACGTCGTCGATGCCGAGCAGCAGCAGCAGCAGCAGCAGCAGCTGCAGCAGCAGCAGCAGCAGCAGCAAGAAGCCGCGGCGGCGCAGGTGTCTGGGGATCATGCCGTCGCCGAGCAGCCCCAGCCACAGGAGCAGCAGCAGCCAGCAGCCGCTGCTGCAGAGGGCCCCGCCGCGCAGGCCGCCGCCGCGGCTGCGGCGGCTGCGCAGCAGGCGCGGGCGCAGGCGCAGCCCGTCTCGGGCTTTGAGCCCGTTGACAACGCGACCGCGGTGGTGGACGGGCAGCTGCGCCGCCGCAAGTCTCCCTACCACAGGGCGCTTCAAAAGTGCGAGACGCTCGAGTGCGTCCGCGACGCGGGGCTCACCCAGAAGCGGTACCCCGGGCAGTTCCGCTTCCCCCACTTTTTCATGCTGGGCTGGCAGGCAAGCGGGGCAGCGTGGGGGCACACACAGGGAACGGGCTATCGTCTGGGGAAGGATGCATGCCGGCGTGCAGGCCGGGTCGGCACGCATGCATGCCGGTTGACGGCACCCCTACTCCGGCAGCAGCCATAGCCCACGGAGCAGCAGCGGGCATGCTGCGCTGTGATGCCGTGTTGCCACGCTGCTCACACGCTGCGGCGCGTGCCCACCTCGCGCACCCGCTGCAGAAAAGCGCGACCACCTCGCTGTTCCACCACCTGGTGCTGCACCCCAGCCTGCTGTGCCCGCAAGAGAAGGTGAGCTGTGCCGTGCCGCGCTGCGCCGCACCGGCGATCACCTGTGTGCTTCCCACCGCCAGAGCCTGAGTTTTCTCACACGAGTGCAGCATTCTGTCTTCTCCTCAACCACCGCTTTCTTCTGCTCCTGTTTCCTTCACCCCGCAGGAGCCCGAGTTCTTCACGGACGAGTGCGGCTTCGACCCGCTCAGCTGCCCGCCCCACAAGCAGAAGGAGTACATCCAGGACGTGAGTGGCGCCTGGTGTGAGCGACTGTTCCGGGGTTTGTGCAGGCAAGAAAGGAATGGCTGGCTGCTGCAGAATGCAGAAGCCGTGGTTTGCATGGGGCAGCTGGGTGGCATGCCTGGCAAGCTCATTTCCCCCTCCCCCTCCCCCTTCAGATCCTGCACATCAACCGCGCGCTGCGCTGGAACCTGCAGCGTGCCATGTTTGAGGGGTCCACCCACTACGCTCGTGAGGGTCCCCGCCTCGCAAAGGGCCTGCACGAGGTGAGAAGCCCGGGCCGCTGCTGCCGCCGCTGCCCCTGCGCCCCCTCGCGCCAGCGTGCATTGGCCCAGGGGCCAAGGCTGCTGCCCCTGCCCCTGCCCCTGCCCCTGGGACCCCCGGCGCAATGCGCGACCTGGGCTTGCGACGCTGCATATGGCCTTGATGCGCGGCCTGCCTGGCTAGCCCGCTGCCGTCCCGCCATCTCTGCGCGCTGCCTCCTGCCCGACCGATGCCTCCTCTCTGCCTCCCCCCCCCTCCCCCCCCCGCGCCCCCCCCCCCCCGTGCAGCTGTTCCCCTGGGCCAAGCTGATTGCCTCCATGCGCGAGCCCATCAGCCGCTCCATCTCCATGCTGGCCCACAACGTCGACAAGCGCTCCGCCGGGTGCCTGGCAAAGTGAGCGCCGCCGCCGCCGCCGCCGGCCGCCGCCGCCGCCGCCGCCGCCGGCCGCCGCCGCCGCCGCCGCCCCCCCCCCCCCCCCCCCCCCCCCCCCCCCACCCCCCCACCCACCCACACCCACCCACACCCACCCACCCACCCCACCCACCCCACCCACACCCGCCTCGGCCGCGTTTGCAAGGCGGGCGGTGTGCTGCCGCAGCAGCGTGCTTTGCATGGCAGCGTGGCAGGCGGCCACCCCTTGCACGCTGTGCGACGGCCATGCGCTGCACTCGAGCCTCACCCGCCTGATGCCTCCCTTGACCCTGCCCCGCCCCGCCCCGTCCCGCCCCGCAGGCACGACCTGTTCCCCTGCCTGGAGCGCGACCTCCCCGCCCTCAACTACACCACCCCACTGGAGGCCTGGCTGGAGTCGTACCCCCGGGAGCAGCTGCTGCTGCTGCAGGTGCGTGCGCGAGCGACAGCGCGGGGCGGGGTGTGGGAGAGGGGCGGGGACCCGGGGTTGTCGGTGGGGAGGGAAGGCCTTCCACAAGGAGCACTCCTAGCAGCAGCAGCAGCAGCTGCTGCTGCAGGGCACGGTCGCGCGGTAAGCCCCCCCCGTCTCGACTCACGGTGTGTTGCTGCCTGCCCGCCCCCTTGTGTCGCAGTACGAGAACATCACCCACCCAGACCGTGCAGCCGGGTCGCTGCGCGTGGTCAAGAGGTGAGCCTGCGCCGCTGCTGCTGCCGCTGTTGCTGTCATTGCTGCCTGCCGCTTCTGCTGCCCCTCGCGTTGCGCCGCCCACCACCTCGACCCTCGCCTCGCAATTCGCCACATTGCTTTGAGCTGCTCTCACTCATGCACGTCCCGTGGGATCACCAACGAAGTACGTTCGCCCCCGCTCCTCCCCCCTTCGTCGCAGCTTTCTGGAAATTGATCCGGAGCTGCCCGCCAACGACCTGCCGCACAGCAACTCGCGCGCCGAACGGCTGGGCCAGCAGGTGCGCCATTTAGAAGCTGCACGACTGATGCACGCCTCCATCGTTTCAGGCTGCCTTTGCCTCAGCCTTGCGCCTCCCTTGCCCCCCACACGGTGCTCCCGACCGCGCTCTCTGCTCACTCCGCCGGCCCCGCTGCTCGTCCTCTCCCCTGTGCAGCCCGAGGGCTGGCCCATCCGTCGGGAGCAGTACGAGCGGCTGGTCGACATGGTTCGTCCCGACGCAGAAAGGTGAAGAGATCTGTTGAAACTCCTGCATGCGAGGCAGCCCCGTTTTTTCCGGCATGTCCCTGGTTTTAGGGGGCTGGGGCGCAGCAGCGCCGGGGGTGCCGGGGGTGCCGCGAGCACGCACGCACGCGCATGCTGGCAGCTCGTCAGGCCTGCTCCCCAGCTGCCCCAAGCGCCAGGAGCGGCGCTGCACCGCCTGCACGCCGCCGCCTGCACCCCCGCCCCCTTGCGACCCCGCAACCCTGCCCCCCCCCCCCCCCTCCTTCTGCTCCTGCAGCGTGGCGCGCATAGTGGGGGAGCAGGGCTTTGGCGACGGCAAGCGGTGGATGGCCAAGTGGGAGAAAGCGTGGCAGGCCACCCTCAACTCGTGCACGCTCGACGGCGACTGCGTGGTGGTCCTGTCGTGACGAGCGGCGCCCGCGGCGGCGCCCGCCGCCTCCCGCCCCGCTGCCATTTCGCCGGCCGGCCAGCCAGCATGCTGCACCACACAAGGGTCTCCAATTCGTGCTCATAATTTAGGGAGGCTTCCCACCTCCAGCCCCCCCCCCCCCCCGCGCCCGCGTCCCCGCCCTTGTGCGCAGCCATTCTGCGCTGGGCGCCGCGCCCGGCGCGTTTTTCGCCCCCTCAACCTGCAAAACTGCCCCCGATTCTTGCGCCGCCGCATGCGGCGGGGCAGCCACGCGCGGGCAGTGCTCCTGCCGCGCCCCCGCGAGTTCCTGGCCCCTTGCCGCCGCGCGCGCGCCGCGCGCACCGCCCCCCGCCCGGCGGACAAACCCAACCACCCGCCGGACCCCCCCTCTGCCGGGCTGCAGCCCCTCTGCTGCTGCAGATCGCAATATAATGCAGCAGGAGCACAGCAGGCTCACCAGCAGCCCAATGCAGCAGCAGGAGCACAGCAACCTCTCCCTGGCATCATAAGGAAGCCAGGCCTCCATGCAGGCAGCATGCCTGCACAGCAGCTACAGGACTGCCCTGCCGGGTGCAGCTGCAGCCAACCAGCATTTCAATGCAACAGGAGCACAACAGACAGCATAACCATCGGCACAGCAGCAGCGTGAATGCCCTGGTAGGTACAGCTGCAGGCACACCAACAGTCAAGTGCAGCACAGAAGCACAGCAGCCTCATCCTGGCATCAGAGGAAGCCAGGCCTCCTGGTGGCCGCATGGCATATTGCAGGCAGCATGCCTGCGCAGCAGCAGTATGACTGCCCTGCCAGGTACAGCTGCAGACCCACCAGCATTTCAATGCAGCAGGTGCACAGCAGGCACACCAGCAGTCCAGTGCAGCAGCAGACGCACAGCAGCCTCATCCTGGCATCAGAAGAAGTTGGGCCTCTATGCATGCAGCATGACATCCTGCATGGCATCCTGCACAAAGGTAAAGGTAAAGAGTGGGGCATATGCCCGTATCGTCCCCCTGCGGACCAATGTTTGATCCTACGGGGCCACGCCAGGCGCTGGAACAGCCGAGACCCTGGTTTGAGCGTGTTGTACGTGAGCACTGAGCCTGTCAGTTCTCCCCTTTTACTTTCACGAGTCGACACTAAGGATCGAACCCGTGCACCGGACGGGGTTAAAGCCATGCATCCACCACCCTATCGCTAGGGGGCTTCCTCGCTAGGGGGCACAGCAGCAACATGACTGCCCTGCTAGGTGCAGCTGCAGGCTCACCAGCATTTCAATGCAGCAGGAGCACAGCCAGTGAGGCAGCTAGCCAGGAGCCCCTCTGTTCAGGCAGCAACAAGTCATACACAGTATCAGAGTTGCACTGCAGCAGAGCAGATGAAGCAAGCAGTTTAAGCATGCTTCAACAGCGAGGAGTGCACACAGAGCAGTCTGCTCAGCGGCGCCGCTGCCGCTTGTTCCAGCCCGTCTGCCGAGAGGTGTCCAGGTACTGCATGGCCTGAGGGCCGCCTGGCTTGACATGCAGCAGGCGCCGCCCCACAGCCTCTACAGTAGCGCCCTGCTCACTATCATGCTGCACGGTGCTACGCCGCAGGCCGTGGCTGCTCTCGCCGTTGAACAGCCTCAGCCTCTGCAGGTGGTTCTGCAGCCGTTTGTTAATTGAGTCAGTGCTGAAAGTAACCTCCTTGAAGCTCTGGTTGTCCGCAGCCAGGGGGCGCATGCGCCCACTTGCACACCTGCAGATAGGTAAAGGTAAAGGTAAAGAGTGGGGCATATGCCCGTATCGTCCCCCTGCGGACCAATGTTTTGATCCTACGGGGCCACGCCAGGCGCTGGAACAGCCGAGACCCTGGTTTGAGCGTGTTGTACGTGAGCACTGAGCTTGTCAGTTCTACCCTTTTACTTTCACGAGTCGACACTAAGGATCGAACCCGTGCCCCGGACTTAACCCCGTCCGACGGGGTTAAAGCCATGCATCCACCACCCTATCGCTAGGGGGCTTCCTCGCTAGGGTTGAGGAGGCAGAGGAGGCAGAGGCAGAGGAGGCAGGAGGAATGACAAGTTAGGTGGACAGGCAGGCAAGCAGGCAGGCAGGACTGACTGAGGGCGGGTTACACGTTGTTTCAGCACAAACCTGTGCTGCTGATACAGAGATCAGAGTGCGAGCGACTGGGCATCACACAGACGAGAAAAGGGACGGCTTACCCAAGGCCGGCCCGGCATGCAAGCGAGGCTCAAAGGGTGTGCACGCAGAAAGCAACACGCAAGCAAACTGTACTGTACTGTGTTACACCTGTTTGTGTTCTGCGAGAGAACCACAGGGCCCGGCGCAGCTGTGACCGGGGAAGAAGGGAGGAGGTAGGGGAGATGCCGCTGATGAAAAGGGGGGAGAGAGGAGAAACAATTGCAAGTAGGGGGTCGTGCATGGCGGAGGGGGAGGCAAGGTTATGTTGAGCAGTCGGTCAGCAAGACAGGCGAGAGGAACAACAGAGGGCAGCAGTCCCCTACTTGCAAGATGAAAAAGGGGAGAGAAGAGGGTGAGGTGTTGGGAGCGGAGGATCAAACGTGCAATGAGGGCCGTCATGCAGCACACAAGTCGCGATGCTTTGGGTTGCCGCATCCCGTTAGTGCCGTGCTCAGCTGCGTTCGCTCAGGCTGCATCGCGGCGCCGCGCTTTGGCGCTGCAGCAGCTGCATTCATGAGGCAGTTCCAGCGCCCCATATCGGCAGGCGGGGCACTCTATCAACTGAGTGTGATAGACTCCCATGCGCCGCATGCGGTGCCTCGCTGGCACACATAACCAGCATCAAACCGAAGCTCTCGGCATTCATACTGCTCACCCACAGCCAGCAGGGGGGCAGAAATTGGCAAGCCCTCCCACCCACCCGCATGTGTGCTGGGCCGAGCAGGGCTCGCACAGTAGGGGACGTCTGCCATCCTCCTCCAGCCCATGCAGGCACAGGTCTCACTACCTGAAGGCCATCACCTGGGGGGAGGAAGACAGGCGGCATGGACAGCACCAGCATCAGCTGTGGTGCTGCTCCTCCCTTCCCACCTCCCAATCTGTTCATTCCTGCTTGCACTGTTGAGATGAGAGCAGCAGGAGTGTAAATGCATGATAGAAATCCAAGAATAGGGTGATGTGCAGTGAGCGTGCTGTGCAGTGCCACGTAGCGCAGCAGGGCACTCTATCAACTGAGTGGGGCAGCGGGGAGCGAGCGTCGGCATGGGTCAAGGTTGTGCTGGTGCCTCCCATCTTTGAGGGAGGGTTGTCCAAGCCGCTGCACTCACTGCACTCCACGCACCAGCAGTCGCAAGATCAAACAGGCCACGCCAGCGAGGGCGACGGCTGTGCAGGCGGCCACAGCTGCTGCGACCCTGCCAGCCTGAACTTCCTGGCACGCTGTCCAATCTCAAACAAGAGCACCCGCCACGCTGAGAGGCGACAGCAGCAACAAGGGTCGCAGCACGCAGCAGCAGCCGTCTGTCGATGCTGTCTGTCGATGCCTCACTCACCGGTGGCTCGTTGTTGATTCCTATCAAGATGACAAGGACTTTCGGGTCGACGGCGGGGCGCTCCTGCCCGCTGCCGATGCGCCACGCCAGCTCCTCCACCATGCTGCCGGGCATGCCCAGCGCGGCGGCGCCTCGGGGAACCACTTGGGCAGCATCTGGCGCAGGCAGGCAGAGCCCAGGACCGGGGCGTGCAAGCAGGGTGGTGAAACGAGGAGATGAACAGAGGGGCCCACGGCGCACTGCTGAGCTGCCCGCGGCGCCAGCGCAGGTGCAGCCCCCATGTCCTTGCCCGCGCCGCCGCGCCGCCCAGGTGCCCACCGCCACGCCAGCTAGCCAGCCACCCTGCACCCACCACCAACCCTGGGGCGACGACTGCCGACCAACCCAGGCTCTCACCTCTTTGAACCGAATGTTGAGGTTGGCAGTGATTGAATCTCCGTACAAAACAAATTCCAAGGGCTTGCCATACTCGTTTGCCAGCTCGATGGTGCGGTTGTTGCGCTTTCCAGACACCTTACGGAGGTTGTTGACACGGCCGAGCGGCGCCGCCCACGAGGGCAGCGGCGGCGGCCGGCGGTGCGGCGGCGGCCGCGACGGCGAGCGCCAGCAGGGCGAGTGCCAAGAGCGGCAGGCGGCGCGAACAGTGCATTGCGTCAGGCGTGGGTTTCTACACATGTGGCAAACAGGGGACCGAGCGGACTGCGCACAACAACACAGGTGCGCGCCCTTGTGGCGGCGCCAATTCAGCTGTGGCGGCGGCAGCGGCGGCGGCGGCGGCGGCGCTTGGACGCGCACCAGCGGCCTGCGGTTCGAGAGATCCGATGCGCTCGCGGCTTGCCCCTGGCGTTGCTAGCACATGGCAAGCACCGAGCTTTCTGCCATCGTCACATGTGTTGCCGTGGCGCGAGTGGGCTGGTGGGCGGGCGCGGCGCTTGACAGGCTGTGAAGCAGCCAATTGTAAAATAGGCCGCGGTGCCGGTGCTTGGGGGGGCTCCCGAGGCAGGTTGCGCTGGCAGGAACATGTGTTGCGTGCTGCGTCAGCCCTCTGTCCCACATTCTCGCTTTGCTTTGCACACTTCTCCGGCCTGCCTTGCGTTTCAATTGCGGTGTAACAACGCTCTACTGCAGCGGGCGAGACCAGGGGGCTTGGCTTGCGCGGACCCGACCATCCCCTCGCTCTCAGCAGCTTTTCCGGCGCGGCCTCGCGTCTCTAGAGACACTCTGTGGACCAGGTAACAAGTTCAAAGTGGCGCCGCTGCGCCTCCTGCAGCAGGCAGGCCAGGGGGTCGACCGGTGCAGGGGTCGACCCAGCACGCAACAAATGCGACAAAGGCCCCTTCCGCCCGGCTCTTCTTTGGTCTGCCAATTCTGAAACTCTACATTCGTTCTGACGCCATCAAGAAGTGTTTGACACCGGCGCAAACAAGAGCGCCGCCATGCTGCAGCGCGCCACACTTGGAAAGGCGCTCCCCGCTCCCTCGGCACGCACCTTCGGTCGTGGCGCTGCATATGAAACGCGCAGAGCGCGCGCCGCCGTGCCGCGCGCCTTCCAGGAGCAGGTGCGCTTGGCGCGGGCGGTGACGGGCACGCCTCCGCTGCACCTTCCGCCACGCTGTTGTGCATGCGCAGCATCCTCTCCATGGCTTATTTCGATCCGCCCTGCTCTCAATACTCATTGCCGAGCAGCCGCCGCGCCGCAAGCGTTCGATCGAGGAGCTGGCTTCGGAGCAAAACTCGGCGGCGGAGCCGGGCGGCGCGGTGGGCGGGCAGGACCCGGGGCCCAAGCTGGGCGGCGGCGGTGCGTCTCTCTCTAGCTGTGGAGGGGGGACCAGGCCAAAGGGAAGCAGCAAAAGGGTAGGGGGCCGCAGGTTGCGGCATGCAGCCGCGCGTGTTGCATGTTGCTGCAGCACTTCTGGGACATGGCAGCGGCTGCCAGGGGCCGCCGGCGGAGCGCGAGTCCCCTCATCTCCTGCCGCTCTGAGGAGACGAGGGGACTCGCGAGGTGTGGTGCTGAGGTGCTCCTGCTGGCCCTCGCGAGGGCCAGCAGGAGACGGGACGGTCTCCTGCTGGCCACGCACCCAGGCTTCCGCTCCCCCTGCCCGCCCCACACCGCCCCTCAAGTATTGTACATGGACGCAGCACTGCGCTCCACGCTGTGTCCGCTGCCGCGCTGGACACCAGCACCACCCTTGCTGCCCCTCCCGCTGTGCAGCCCCTCGAGAGCTCGACATCGACGCCGCGCTGCGCTCCACGCTGCGCCCGCTGCTGCGCTCCACGCGGGCGCGCCTGCAGGAGCAAGAGGGTGCGCCGGCAGGCTGGTCTTCTGGGACAGGCTTTGCATGCTGCGGTGGGCGCCTGCCCCTCCTCCCTGTGCTTGCCTGGTCACTCGGGTCCCAGGTGGCTGATCACCGTGCAGCCTTCCCTGCAACGGCTGCGGCGCGTGCGCTTCTCAGCCCACCTGCGCCGCCGCTCCCTTCAGACCAGACCCACGTCTGCCAGACCCTCGCCCCGCCTTTCTCACCCACCCCTCTGACCCAGCGAATCCCCCCTTTCTAAAACTGTCTCTCCCAGGTCGGGGAGCCACCCCAAGCGACATTGCCGCCGCCTCGCTGGCCGCCGCCGAGGCGAGCGGCGCGCTGCCGCCGCTGGCGGGGGCGCAGCGCTCGGCGGTGGCAGGCTTTTTCGAGCGCCTGGCCACCGAGCTGGTCGAGGGGAGCGGGAGCATGAGCTCGTTTGGTCAGTGGCACCTGCATTGATGGAAGCATAGGGGGGCTGTTGCCATCGAGGGAGGCGCAGCACCGAGGCGACCGATCTTCGCTGGCGGCTGCGCCCCATCATGCCTCCGATGCGCCCCCCTGCTCGCCGCAGCAACCAGCTCGCATGCCCTCGTCCCCCTCCCTTGCTTGCGCGTCTTCACCCCCACTGCAGAGGACACGAGCACCTTGCATCGCTGCAGCAGCAACTGCATGCCTTCTTCCCATTTTCCATGTTAGCCCCCCCTCGTGCTGCGCTGCATCCACTCTGTTGTAGAGGACCCAGGCTCGCTCCGCCTCATTGCAGCACCTCCTCACACGCTCTCCTCCCTCCTTGCTTGCATCTCCCCCTCGCTGGACAGCAAGGACATGCAACGTTAATGTATATGCATGTTCAACCCGACTGCAGAGGACATGGGTCCAGGCGAGCAGGAGTATGGCGTGGAAGACGCGGCGCTGTTCATCAAGCCCGTGCACCGGTGAGGGTGCCGCTTTTGCGTTGGGCTTAGGGGCAGTGTTTGGGGCGGCTTTGAGCTGGCACGCTGGGGCGAAGGACGCGGCGCAGTTTGTCAAGCATGTGCACTGATGCGGCCTGGGGGGGGGGCCTGGCTTTGGGTTGCTTGAGCGAGCGCGTTGGGTTGAGGCTTGCCTCCACGATTCAATGTGCCGCCGCTGCCGCACATCCCTCCACCCCGCAACCTCGTCCTCCACGTGACCTCTCCCCCTGCTGCCCCCCCCCTCCCGCTGCAGCGAGCTCATGGAGGCTGTCGTCAACGTCCACTTGGCAGCGGGCGGCCAGCCTCGCCGCAACCGTGAGCGCACCTGCTGCAGTGCCGAGTGATAACCGAGCACTCCTGCCTGTCTGCCTGCGCGGATGGTGCTGGACGCCCGGCTTGCACTGCTTCTTATGTTTTCCTTCCTTTTTTGCGTTCACGCAGGCGGCCCCAAGGACAGCGTCAAGATGGGCGGGGAGGTGGGCAACATCGCGCTGCAGTCGGGTACGAGCGCTGGGGAGTTGGGCGGCTCTGCGCTGGAGAGACCCTGGGGAGTGTAAACCGCTGCAGGCTGGGAGGTGTTGCATAACTGGTTGCGCCTTCTGGCGCGATGACCCTCCCGCCCTCTCATTTGCCCTGCCCGCGACCCACAGACACGCACGGCAGCGAGGAGCCCAAGGGCTACCCCGCCTGGAGCGAGGCCGACCGCGCCGAGCACCAGGCAGAGAAGGCGTTTGAGCAGCTGGTGCGCGGGCGCCGTTGCTGCGTACATCCCGCTGTATGCGTGCATGCGGTTCGATAGTCTGTGCAACCTGACTGCGCCTTTCAGGCGGCGGATGCACGGTCGCAGCGCCCCCCCTGTCGTGCCGCATCTCTCAGGGAAGGTCCCTCAGCCAGCTAACCACCATCCACCAGCCAGCATGGCTTTGCACCCCCACCTTGCTGCAGGAGCTCGCCGACCTGCCCCACAGCGAGGAGCCCTCCCCCTCTGACCTGGAGGTGCAGCAGGAGCCGTGGCGCTTTGCGGCCGTCGAGGGCGACGCGCCCGCGGCGGGCGACGGGCTGCAGGTGGCGCAGGGTGCCGCAGGGGGGGGGCGAGCTACGCATGGGCTTTGCAAGCGCGTCTTGTCGCTGCAGGTATGGCTCAATCTGCCTCGCCTGCCTCCTGTGTGCTGCCTGCTGTGAGCACCTCCCCGTTTTCATCTCCCGATGTTCATAATAATGCACAGGCCGTGGATTCGGAGGCGGATGCCCGCCAGGCCAGCGGCACCAACAAGCTCAGCACCGCCGCAGACCAAATCAACGCCCCCAAGGACCCCACTGGCGGGCGAAGCGATGCAGGCAGGCGGAGCGACAAGTAGCGAGCTGGGGCGGTTGCAGGGCAGCGGAACTGTCGGTGAAGCTGCAGCAGCGCCGGCGCCGGCTTGGCGGCCACAGCCGCGGCGACAGCGACGGGAGGAGCGGCGCTGTCCGCGGTTGTCCCAGCGGGGCGGCGGCAGCGCACCTCCAGCAGGGCTGGAGTAGAATCGGTTTGTTGATTGCTTGCATTGGTAGCATGCAGTGCTGTAAGAGATCTGTTGGGTGGTTTACGTCACAGGTATAGTCACTGGCCGCTCAGCAAAACAGAACCAGCACTCCTCTCGACTCTCTGATTTGTCCGTGCTGTCGAAGCTCTGCACTACGCCAGCAGCAGCGCCGCCCCAGCCAGCGCCGCCAGCACGGCGCTGACGCCCATGCCGGGCTGCACAGCCCTTGCGCTGCTGGGCACGCCCAGCGCAGCGGCCAGCTCCTCAGCAAGCACAGCATCGGAGGCGGCAAAGGCTGCAGTGAAGGGGGGTGGGGAGCAAGGGTCGAAACCAAGTCGGAACCAAGCCGGCTGACCAACGTTGCAAGCAGCGCCGTGAGGGGGAACGTCAACCCCCTTGGCCAGGGCCACCCGCCCCGCCCTTGACCCTCGCGCGCCACTGGTGGGGTCGTAGGTGAGGCTCGACTCGAAGAAGGGAAACGTCAGCAGGACGCGCTGCACGCCCTGCAGCAGGGGGAGGGCACGAGGCAGGACGGAGCGTGCTCCAATCGTGAGGGCCGTGCACCCGCTTTTCAGTCTCCGCGGCACGTAACGAACACCTCGCCAGCAGCACATGCTTGCTGTAGCAGCACCCGCACCCACCTGGGCCTTGACAAAGGACGGCGCGTAGACAGTGATGTTGGTGGGGGCGTCGTCTGGGGGTGGCGGCAGCGGGAGGGCAGACAGCAGCCGGACGTCACATCAGGCCTAGGCCTCTCGACAGCCAGGCGGTCATGCAGGCGCAGTCCATGCGCTCATCCACGTGTGCCCCCCGCCATTGCGCGCTGCCCGCCCCTGCATGACCCCCCCCCCCCCCCCCCCCTTCCACCCACCGACGAGCGCCACTGCAGGCACGTCGATCTTGGAGTCCACCGAGCCCAGCCCGGGCAGCGCCACAAAGATGCGGTCCTCGTGGGAGGGGCGGCCCAGGCCCGCCATGGGGCGCTGCTTGGCCACCTGCAAGCAGGGTGGGCGGGTGGGCAGTGGTGGGCGGGTGGGTGGCAAGCAGGTGGGTGGGTGCAGATGGGCATCATGGCTGAAGTGGCACACCTCCCTGCCTCCCTACTCCCTGTGCTCCCTTCCATGCCGGACGAAGATTCCCCCACCCACCTTCTCTTGCACGGCTGACTTGGTCTTGTTGTTCCACTTGTCACCCGCCAGCTCGCCCACAGCCTCGTCGCGCGACAGCCTGCAGCCAGCGAGGGGGAGGTGTTGGCGCCCGCTGTGGCATGCAGTGGCGGTCTGCAGGCAGCTCGACTCCCAGGGGGCATGCTGCCGGGCACCAGCGGCTTGTGAGTGGCACGACAGCCTCAAGAGCAAGGCGGCACCACCACCATGGCTCCCACCTGCGCCCGCCTTCGGAGTCGACCTTGCCCCTGCCGTCCTTGGACAGGAGGCGGCGGCGCGTGCCTGTGAGGAGGTGGGTGTGGAAAAGGAGATGGTTTTGGGTCAAGGTGCTGAGTGAAGGATTGTAGCAGCACTGTAAAACTGCAGAGAGAGGAGAGGAGCGCTCCCGATGTGTCCGTCCACCCGCCCAACCACCCCCCTACTCGCCTTCCCCCTCGACCGCCACATCATCCGCCAGCTCAGCGCCCACCGCCGCCAGCACGCTGTCCGTCAGATTCGCCACCGCCGCCGCCGCCTCGTCGCCGGTGGTGACGCGGGGGGCGCGAGCCTTGACGCCGCCCAGCCGTGTCGACTTGAAGGCAAGCTCTACGACCAGGGAGTGGCTGCTGTTGCAGAAGGGCCTGCAGGGGTGCCGGGTGGGGGGGAGAAGGGGGAAGGGAGGGTAGAAGCTGGGTGGGTCACAGTGCCAGCAGCTGCGGCACGGTAACTTACTGGCGTGCCTCACAGCCAGCCACCCCACCCCGTCCCACCCCCCTGGCCTCAGGCTGCTTGCTTCCCCGCAGCACCCACCAGCCGGTGACGGTCAGCGTGCTCTTCACGTTGCCTGCCAGCACTTCCCCCGGCTCCAAGCCACTGCCGGGGTTGTAAATAGTGTCGTTGGGGAAAATCATGACCTGCACGGGGCGCAAGCACAGAGCGGCGGCAGGGAGGCGACTTTCCACGACAGCGAGCGAGCGAGTGGGCGGGTGGTGGGTGGGTGGGGGAGGCGACCGGGTGGCGGCGGTGGCAAAGCAGTTGCCTGGCAGCGCCCGGCTGCAGCCCCCCCCCCCCCCCCCCCCCCCCGCGCACCTGAAGCACGAACTGTTGGGTGCCGGCGAGGGGGACGGGCAGCGACGAGGCCGGGGAGCAGGCTGGCTGGGAGGCCTTGAAGGGAACGGAGAAGGCGGCGACGGGCACGCTGGGCAGCACCGGAGAGGTGACGGCGCTGAGATTGCCAGCTGTGTCCACGGCCCAGGAACCCTGGGGGGGGGGGGGGGGGGGGGGGGGTAGTGCGGGTGATTGAGAGAGATGCACACGTAGAATAGCTTGTGCCTGGCTGCTGGCTGCCTGTCGTCACTGCAGCGCCTCGTTGCGTGCACAACCACCTGACACCCACCTGGCTCAGGTCCAGAATGTCGCCGGCGTCGCGGTGGCTGACGCGTGCGCCAGAGGCGTCCACCTCGTACTGCAAACGGGAGGGGCAGGGATGGGGGGAGGGTGCGGGTGAGGGGGTGCGGCAGCGGGTCTGGCGGCACGTGGGTGCTGCGCGTGCGCGCTCAGCGGCGGCAGGCGCCGCACCAAGTTCATCAATGAGTTCATCAAGAACTCTCCAGCGGTGGAGTTCAGGCCCATCACTGTCATCTTCGGCTTGGATGGGTTGAGGATGAGCTTGACGCCCTGCGCCACGGGGGAGCAGGCGGTTGGGTGCGCCGGTGCGGCAGCAAATCGCAACGGCGACGGCGGCGACGGCGCGGCGGCGGCGACGGCAGCGCACTACGGAGCTCAGCGCCAGCGCTCCAGACAGCTCTTCGCTGCCCCCCGCCCAATCTGCGGAGGCCCCCATCGCGAGGCACAGGCCGACCGCGAGTAGCACGCAGGACGCACTCATCGTGGCCAGCGCTGGCGAGGTGGTCACGTGTGGAATATATCGGAAGTGGCGACACCAAGCTCGGCCGAGAGGAATGTGATTGAATGGCCGGCGGCGCGGAGTTGACCGCGCTGCGCAGACCGCGCTGTGCCGCCGCCACGGCAGCGTGCTGTCGACAGCTGTCCTGCAAGTGGGTGCCGCCCATTCCCTGATCCAATACTGCAAGCAACGTTGAGTGATCCCAGCATGTGTTTGTATGCGAGGGGCAAGCAGTTGAGGCAATGGGCGTCAGCCTCAAATCGGGCGCACGTGGAGCAGGACCAACTTTGTTGAACCGGTTGGCCGGTTGGCCGGTTGGCCGGCTGGCCGTGGAACGGCAAGGTCGCCAACGACAGGCAACTTGTCATACCTTGTGCCCGTATTTCAAAGCCGCTCAAGTTTGCACATGCCCCCAGACGCTGCAACAAACTGGCCAAGAGGACAGGGAGGGCTGCCTGCTGGCGGCCACGTGGCGGCGGCGGCAGACCGCGGCAGCGTGGCGACATGACCCGCCAGGTGTTTGAGGCGCGCGGGCCTGCTCGTGACTTCGTCTGGCTATTGCTCGCTGTTCGCGCAGCCGGCTGAGACTGGCAGGTAGCCCTGCAAAGCGCCTGGCGCGAATATGGCTTCGTCCTCCGCTGGTTTGGGCGCCCTTGCGCCGTTCTCTGGTAACGGAGCGTTCGCCCGAGCACATGGCGGTAGCCAAGAGTCCCGCCTTGGGGCCGCAGCAGGTGCGCAGTTTTTTTTTAGCCGTGTGCAAGCTTGCGCGTCCTCGCTCTGCTCCGCATTACTAGGTGCTGCCACATGAGCGGATCACAATTTAGGATGCGCCGTGCGTGCCACAAACGGTCTCATGGCGTTGTTCTGCGCCGTTTCATGGCCTCACACCTACCACCCTGTGCCTGCCCTTGAAGAATTGCAGCTGCACGGGCAGAGCGAGGAGGCACGAGCTGCGCGTGACGAGGAGCGGCGCGAAGCCGAGGAGCTGGCGGCGGCGTGGCGCGGCGCCGCTCGCTCCGCCTCCGAGCTCGCGACGGCCCTGCTGGAAGCGCCCGCAGGGGAGGGGGAGGAGAGCGTGCCAGACTGGCTGCAGCGGCGCTTCCAGGAGCTGGGCATCAAGTGAGAGCGTGGGAGGTTGCTCGGGGGGCGGTGTGCCGCAGGAAGGCCTCCAGCGGCCCCACTGCGCCGCACACAGGTTGCTCACGGTCGCCGCCCACTCGCCACCTGCCCCTGCAGGCTGCCCAGTATCACCGTCACCTACCAGGGCCTCTCGGTGGAGACCGATGCCGCTGTGGGCGCCGCCGGCATCCCCACCGTCGCGCGCTGGCTGGGGGCGGGCGCGGTGCGCGCTGCGGGGCGCCGCGTGCTGGGCGGCGGCGGCGGCGGCGGCGCGCCGCGCACGCGTTGCCTGACCATCCTGCGGGGCGCGCAGGGAGTGCTGCGTCCGGTGAGAGGGTTGGGGGGTCAACGGCTTGCCACGCTGGGCAGTGCTGTCGTGGGACCCACGCGGTCGTGCCAGCTGTGTGGATGCAGAAGTTAGGAGCAGAGAGCCGCCTTGCTGTCGGCCCCCTCTCCTGCCCCTACCCCTGATGCCCGCTTCACGCCGCCCCCGCCGCAGGGCCGCCTGACGCTGCTGCTTGGTCCGCCAGGGGCCGGCAAGTCCACGTTGCTGCAGACGCTGGGCGGCCAGCTGAAGCCCTCCAAGCGGCTGCGGGTGGGTTGGAAGGGGGGGGGGGGAACATGCCGACGGGCTGGATGGCAGGTGCAATGCTGCACAAGCGGCAGTGGAGCTGTCGACCGTCGTCCCTGCCTGGCATGCGCCTTCACCGCCCCTCTCCCTGCTCCTTAGTATGCCCCGGCCTCCCTCCTCACTCCACCTCTGCCTGCGCAGATAGAGGGTGACGTGCGTTACAACGGCCAGCCGGCGAGCCAGTTTGACCTGCAGCGCACCGCCGCCTACGTCGATCAGGTAGGGGCAGGGCAGCGCTGCGGGAGGGCAGCGCTGCCGGGAGGCCTGTCGGGTGTGGCCGTGTTTCCCGGCAGCACGCTCTCAACACTCGGCTTGCCCTCCCTGCGCCCGCCACGACGACACCCCCTGCCTCCGCTGGCAGGTGCGCAGTGAGACGCTTTGCGCGGTATGCTAGACTGAATATGCCTGCGAGTTAACCCTTCCTTTCCCTCCTGCAGTACGACGTCCACCTCCCCCTGCTCACTGTCAGAGAAACCCTGGAGTTTGCCCGCTCCGCACTCTGGCTGGCTGGCTGCAAGCACGACCTCAGCGATGCGTACGCTGCAGTGCTGGCCAAGGAGGGGGCCGAAGTCGGCGTGTCTGTGCTGGTAAGGCATGGGAAGAGCGGGGGCGGGGGCAGAAAAAACCACAGGGCGAAGTTCTGGCACAAATAAAGGTGCCGAGGTTGGTCCAATGCCTGCACGAGCGTGGTGGTCGGTGTGCCGGGCTTCGCTGCACTGACAGGACCCAGTCCATGCTTCCCTGCTTCCCCTGCAGCCCAAGGAGCTGCAGGACGACCTGGTGAAGCTGATGTCCAGCCCCGAGCTTGAGGTTGAGTTCACGCTGCGCCTGCTGGGCCTGGAGGGCTGCGCAGACACTGTGGTGGGCGACGCCATGATTCGGTGAGCTGAAGCCTTTCAAGCCAGCACTGCAGCATGAGGGGCTGGGTGCCGCGTTGCCAAAGCTAGGTAAACCTGGAGGGCAGGTGGAGCGGACACTGGAGCGCTGCGTCACGCTTGGGCGCCTCTGCAGCACATGCCCACAGCTCCTCACTCGCTGCCGCTCGCCCCGCCCTCCACACGCCTGCCTGTCCCTTGCAGCGGCATCAGCGGCGGCCAGAAGCGGCGGCTGACCTGCGGCGAGCTGCTGGTGGGAGGCAGGGAGCTGCTGCTGCTGGACGAGATCAGCACCGGTGGGTGGGGGGCTGGCTGGCTGGCTGGCTGGTCGGGAGGGCGCTGCCGTGCATGCCGCTGGGAAGCCTGGGGCAGGGCAGGCCGGCGGAGCTGCTGGGTAGAGGCTGGGGCTGGCTACTGTCTGGCACGTGCCAAGGCCTTTGGCAGGCTCCGATGCAGCTAGCAGTGGTCGATGCCCTGCATGCCTGGACGGCTCCGATGCTATGGCATGCCATGCTGCGCTGTCTCGGCGGGCTGCCTCGTTCGCCTGAGCACACAGTCACCACCTGCTGACGCACACAAGCCCCCCTGCCATCTGCGTTCGTCTCTTCCAGGCCTCGACAGCGCCACTACTCTGACTGTTGTTCGATACTTAGGCGAGCTTGCCCGCACCATGAGGTGCACAACAGTCGTCAGCCTGCTGTGAGTGGCGTGGTGTGGGCGCGCAGAAGCTGGGGGAAGCTCACCCGTCCTGATATTGTCACGCCTGAGAATGCCGCTCTGCCTGCATGCTTCTGCTGCCGCCCCAGCAAACAGCGCCCCTGCCTCGCCAATTTGATTGCATCGACACACCTGGCTCACCTGCAGGCAGCCCAGCGGCGACGTGCTGGCCCTCTTTGACGAGCTGCTGCTGCTGGCAGGCGGGTGAGGCTGCCGGCTGTGATGCTGCGCCTGCTCTCACATGCACCGGCATTCTAGGCCCATGCACACATGGCAACAACTCGGGCCGGCCAGGGAGTCTGGCCGGCCTGGATCTGCTGCCGAGTGGGCATGCCCTTGCTATCACGCCCTCACTCCTGCTCGAATGCACTCTCGCCGCAGGCACGTCCTGTTCCACGGTCCCGTCGACGCAGCGCTGCCCTTCTTCGCCTCCCAAGGCTTCGACTGCCCGCCGCGCATGGAGGCCCCAGCATTCCTGCAGTACGTCACATCCGCGTCAGGTAAGTAAACAACACCGTGCAGAGTCACGTGCGCAAGCACCTCCTGTGCTGCAGTTGGCCACCAGCTCGCATGTAGCGTAAATACTGTGTGGAGCCACCACAGCGGCTACCGCAGCAGGACGGACGGTCGGTGTGACATTAGATTTTGCGTTGAACTCTTGCTTTGGCTGCAGGCCAGCGGCAGGTGGCAAACGCCGCGCTGGCGCCCCGCCTTGCCGGCGCCCGCTCCACCCAGTTGCTGGTGCAGCTGGCGGAGATAGAGGCAGCCTACTGGGGCGCCGCAGAGGGCGCCGGCGCGGAGATGCGAGCTGCGATTCAGGCGGCGGCGGCACCGGAGGCCCACGCTGATTTGCCCAAGGCAAGCGTCGCGTTGAATTGGGGCATGGGACTTCGCCGGAGGTGAAGGGAGGGCAGGGGCAGCTTCCGGAATGGCCACAGCTGAGTGGTTGTGCAGCCTGCTGCACCCTGCTAAGCTCCTTGGCAGGTGCTGGTCGTGCTGCCGCTGGCTAGAACATCAACTCATGCACTTGCCGACATGCGTGCGTTCCTGCTTTCTGCTGCTTTCTGCAGCCGTTGCTTATGTGCTGCCAGCTGGCCGTCCCATGCTCTCTCCTGCCCTGCCCGCCGCCTCCTGCTGCGCAGGCGCTGGTTCAGGAGAGCGACGTGGCCCCCTGGTGGTCCTTCTTCGCGCTGTGCACCCGCCGCCAGTTCAAGCTGCTGCTGCGCGACCAGGAGCTGCTGCAGGGGCGGCTGTTCCAGGTGCGGGCACGGGGTTTGGGACCAGGCGCGTGCACCGGGTTTGGGCAAGGAGCTGCTGCGGGGGCGGCTGTTCCAGGCAAGCTGCGCGACCTGGGTTTGTGGGTGGGAACACGATGCGGCCCCCTGCACGCTGCTGCGCATGCTGGGACAAGTTGGTCCAGGAGAGCCCGACCCGGGCCCCCCACTGCCAAGCGCCCCCCTCCTCCACCCTCTGCCGCGCCTCCTTTCCCCCATGTGCAGGTGGTGCTGGCGGGCTTTGTGGTGGGCACGCTGTTCGTGCAGATCCCTGTGGAGCTGGCCAGCTCCAGCAAGTTTCTGGGAGCGATGTTCACAAGCGGTGGGTGGGTGTGCGTCACAAGGCGTATCGATGGCCGCACGCCGCTCTCATGCTGCTGCAGACGTCAGCGCCATAACGCAATGCCCTCTCTCCGCCATGCGCCCCCCCACCCCGCCCCGCCCCGCAGTGGCCATGCTGGCTTTCATTTCCATGCCCCTCACGGGCACTGTCTTCGCCCACAAACCGGCCTTCATCAAGCACCGGGCGTTGCGCTTCTACCCGCCCTCCGCCTTTGGTGGCGCTTTCCTGGCTCAAGAGCTCCCCATGATGCTGGTCTGCTCGGCGCTGTTTTCCAGTAAGTGGGGACGGTACCGGTGCAATCGGAAATCAGTCGACTTTGTTTCAATCACACGCCTTGTGCTGGCCGCTGATGCCCTCGCGGCCTCCGGCCTCCGCCCCATGTGCCAGTAACCCTCCCCCCCCTCTCCCCTTCCTGTGCCGCGCAGTCCTGGTGTACTTCACAGCAGGCCTTGCCACCACAGCAGGTGGCTTTTTCATGTTTTGGGCGCAGCTGCTGGGGTGGGTTGGGGGGAGGAAGGGCCCTGGGGATGCCGGGGCCGCCACAAAACAGAAGCTAGAGTGAGGAGGGGGAAATCGCTGGTTGGTTGGTCCCTCCCCCGCTGCCACCCGTTGATCCACGCCTTCACCCGTTGATCCACGCCTTCACCCGTTGATCCATGCCTTCACCCGTTGATTCACGCCTTCACCGTTGGTCCACGCCTTCACCCCCGCTGCCCCTCCCCTGCTGCCACCCGTTGATCCACGCCTTCACCCGTTGATCCATGCCTTCACCCATTGATCCACGCCTTCACCCCCGCTGCCCCTCCCCCGCTGCCACCCGTTGATCCACGCCTTCACTCGTTGATCCACGCCTTCACCCGTTGATCCACGCCTTCACCCGTTGATTAACTCGCCCTCGGCACCGCTGCCACACACCCATCCAATTTACCCACCCACCCACGCGCCCTCCCCCTGGCAGGTCGGGCCTGGTGTTTGGAGCCATGTTCATTGCACTCGCTGCCATCCTGCCCACCCTGCAAGTGACTGGCGGCCTTGCGGGTAAGAGACGCAGGGATGCAGGGAGAAGAGCGAGGCGGCAGCGCCGGGCTGGCAGTGCTGCGCACACATTTGACTTCCTTTCACACCATGTGCCCTACCAACTGCGTGTGTTACCCATCCAATGCTCCTGTGCGTATCATACTGGTATAGTGTGCAGGCACGCCATCCTTCTGTCTGGCTGCGTATCGTTTTACACCAAGTCGTCGCTGTGGCTAGCACCTATCTATGTTGCCACCCTCGCTGTGGCTAGCAACTATCTCTGCTGCCACCCAATGCGCAGGCGGCGTGCTGCTGGTACTCATCCTGCTGTCCGGCTTCTGCATCATGCGCCCCTCCATCCCCGGCTGGTGGATCTGGATGTACTGGGCAAACCCCATGAGTTGAGTTGCCAGTTGTTGTGTGCAGCATGGCATGGTACTGTGAGAGGGTCAGTTTCCTGCCCAGCGGGGTGTCTGCGGACCAGTGCGCAGCCGCCGTGCTGTGTGCCAACGGTCACGGTCGCAAATCGACCTGGCGCGTCCCGCCACGCGATGCCCATCATACGACCCTTGCTGCCTGCAGCTGGGCGCTGCGCGGCGTGACGATGAACGAGTTCCTGGACGGGCGGTGGGACTTTGTAGTCAGCGAGGGCGTGCAGGGCGGCATGCGCGCAGGAGACGTGCGTTGCGCGGGTTGAAGGGGTGCTGCTGTTGTGTGTGGTGGGCGGCTGGTTGCGGAGAGCGTTGGCCTTCCTCCGTCGCTCGTTCAATGAGCCAACCACCTGCAAACCCTTCTCGCTCAACCCCTTCATCTGATCCCACACAGGCCGTCCTGGAGTCTGTGGGCATGTTCTCCGCGTACCGCTGGGTGTGGGGCGGGCTGGCCTTCCTGGCGGGAGCCTACCTGCTTCTGGGCGCCCTGGTCTGCGCCGCCTTTGCCGCCACGCCCGTGAGTCAAGCCCATGCTGTGCGCACGCGTTTCACAGGCGTGGCCAGGGCACAGGGCTGCGTGCCGCAGGCTGCTGCTGGGTGCGCTCGACTGCGTCGCCTTTCACCTAGTACGAAGGCTTGTCGTACATCTCTGCTGGCCCAGGGAGGGCCTCCCGCCCCACCCCCCGCCCCACCCCCCGCCCCACCCCCCTCTTCGGTCCCCCGTCCCGAGGAGCGTCCTGCAGCACCCCAGCAAGGTCGCGACCGTGGGAGAGGAGGAAGAGGGTGCGCCTGCAGAGGAGGCGACCAGCAAGGATGTTGTCGCTGTGGCAGCCGCCGCAGAGGCGGGCGCCACCGGCAAGGGCGGCGCGGCGGGCAGCGACTGCTCCGACGCAAAGGCCGACAGGGATGCCGGCGAGGGGGCGCAGACCGCCGCCCTCGACATCCCCTTCGCCCCCATCACCCTGGCGTTCAAGTATGGAGGGAGGAGGGTGGCGGGGGCGTGCTGCGACGGGGCTGCCGTCCCGGTTGGTTGTGGCAAGGCGCGTGTCCATGCTTGCGAGCCCTCCTCTCTACCCCCTGCTCCCCACCTTTCTTACCCGCGCTCCCCCTCCCCCCCCCTCCCCACCTGCTTCCCAGAGACATCTCTTACTTTGTTCCCAAGCCCAGCTGGAGCAAGGCGCCCGAGAGCGAGCGCCACGCGGGCAACATCCAGCTGCTGCACGTGAGCGCAGGGCTTGGTGGGGCGTGCGTGTGTCTGTGCGTATGTCTGTGCGTGTGCCCGTGTCTGTGCAGAAGACAATTGTGTTGCACCTGCAGCAGCACTGCAGCCTTGCGTGCATGCAGGATTATGCAGGGCGTGTCGCAGCTGCATGGCGTTTGGGGCCCGACTGCGCCTGCCCGCCCGCCGCCCCGCACCTCCGCCTGCAGAACGTGAGCGGCGTGGTGCGCCCCGGGCAGCTGGCCTGCCTGATGGGAGCCAGCGGCGCCGGCAAGACGACGCTGCTCGACGGTAAGCTGTCGGCGGGCGTTCAAGCCACGGCTCGCTTGCACGCAGCCAGGATCAGGCAACCACACATGTAGTCTTGCCTGCGCCACGCAGCTTCTCCGCTGGCTGTTCAAGAATTGGCCCTGCCTCCGCCGCTGCTGCCCCTCCTTGTGCGCAGTGCTGGCCGGCCGCAAGACCCAGGGCACCATCGAGGTGGGCCTGGGTGCTGTGCCAAGCTGCGTTGTGGTGTGCTGCCCTGGCTGCCCTGCTGTGAGCTGCCTGCATAAACTGTAGCACTGACCCACCGTGGCATGCACTTGCAATCCACCTCCAGGCACCTCCCGCCGTGCATCACACCGCCACCCTCCATCTGCCTGCCTGCAGGGCGAAGTGCGGCTGAATGGGCACCTGAAGGAAGAGGGGGTGTGGCGCCGTGTCAGCGCGTATGTTGAACAGGTCGATACTGCAGCAGTGTGGTGGGATGCTGGGATCATGCTGTGGTCTGTGGCGTGTGGCGCCACGTCAGCGCATAAGTCAAACAGACTGTGATGATGGGGTATCGGTGTGGTGGGGTGCTGGGCCATGATGTGGTCTGTGGAATGGGCCACTCGGCTCGCCTGCAATCTGCTGCTGCTGCTGCGGCGGCGGCGGCGGCGACTGCCTGCTGGCCCCAGGCGCCCACGTGTGGCCCGGCACATGGCTCCACTGTGCCACAGACCGACATCCACACAGAGACTGCCACAGTTCGGGAGGCGCTGCTGTTTAGCGCGCGTCTGCGCCTGCCCGCCAGCGTGCCTGACGCCGATGTCGCCAGGTGGGCGGCTCCTGCTGCTGCCGCCGCTGCTGCCACTGCTGCTGCTGCTGCCGCCGCTTCCACGCTGTTGCTGCCACTCCTGCTGCCACAACCGCTGCCGCTGTTGATACCGCCGCCGCTAAATTGTAAGAGCGGCGTCGCGCTGCCCTGCCGGCCCCCCTCCCTTCCCACAGCTATGTGGACAGCGTGTTGGAGCTGGTTGAGCTGCAGCCGCAGCGGCACAGCCTGGTGGGCGCTGGCGGCGGCGACGACGCGGGGCTCTCCTTGGAGCAGGTGGGTGCAGGCGGGCTGAGGGAGCCACAGCAGCTGCAGCGCACGCACAGGTCGCATACCTCTTATGAGCCACCAGGGGGAGGAGCAATGTGGCAGTGGAGTGACACCAGCTCTTCAACAACACCCTTTGTAATGCAGCGCAAGCGGCTGTCGATCGCAGTGGAGCTGGTCGCCAGCCCTGCGGTGCTGTTCATGGACGAACCTACGTCGGGGCTGGACGGCCACGCCGCCGCTGTGGTGATGCGTGTCGCGCGGTCGGTGGCCAACCTGCAGCGCACCATCATCTGCACCATCCACCAGGTGGGTCAGTGTCAGCACCCAGGCGGCCAGGGCAGAGTCAAAGAGGTGGGTTCACTGGGTCGTAATCTGAATGGCTGCAGTGTTCCGGAAAGCGGTCGCCAGGTGCCGCCGCTGCTCCGCCTGCTGCCCTGCACCACACGTCGCGGCCCCCACTGTCGATTGTGTGATTCATCATCCTGCATCCCCATTGTTGATCCCTGCAGCCGTCAGCCGAGATCTTCTATGCTTTCGACGTGCTGGTGCTGCTGCAGACCGGCGGGAGGATGATGTACTTTGGCGAACTGGGTGGGCACTGCCGACGTCTGCTTCCTGCTTCTCGTGCCTGCCATCAACGCTGCCCTGATTTGTGCACACCTGATTTGCAGCCCCGCGTGTGTCACACAGCCCCGTGCTCAGCCCACGCCATTGCCCCTGTTGTCCAGGCCACGAGGCCCGCGACCTCATTGCCTACTTCTCCTCTGCTGGCGTGCGCAACATCGAGGCGAGCCAGCGGCGCGTGGGGGCAATGTGCCGGCAGACACCCCTGCTGCTGCTCGGGAGTGTGCGGGGGAGGGCAGGCAGGCACAGGCAGAGCACCGGCAGGCCTGCGCCGCGTTGGCCCCCTCGTCCCAAAAGCCTATGAAATGCACCGTGCATCTACCCTGCAGCCCGGAGAGAACCCTGCCAGCTGGATGCTCGACGTGGCGGGCGGCTCGGCGGCGGGCGGCCACAAGGTGCGCTGGCACCGGCGGTGCTGTCGCTCACGCAGCAGCACGGCCGGGCACAGGGTCGTGGACGGGCTGCGGTGGCAGGGACGAAAAGCCCCTTCCCACACGCTCGACACACACGCGGCTGCCACCAAGCCCCCCCCAGTGAGCCCCTCTGCTCACCTTCGAGTTGTTCTGCTATTCCAGCCGTCCCACTTACCTGCTCGTGTCTATCGTTATTGGTTCTGGTGCAGGGCCCCGATTTTGTGGCGCTGTACGCCTCCAGTGACCTGCTGACCGCCAACCAACAGACCCTGGCCGCCGCCTGCGAGCCCTCCGGCCCCGCGCCAGCCGCCGCCGGCGGGACGTACGCTGCGAGCGCCGCCGTGCAGCTGCGGCAGCTGCTGGGCCGGCAGGCCACGCGGCTGTGGCGCCTGCCCAGCTACTCTGCGCTGCGCCTGGCGGTGGCGGTGGCTTTCGCGCTGGTGCTGGGCACGCTGTATTGGAACAAGGGCCAGGCAAGCGGGGAGGAGGCTTACTCCGGAGGGGGAAGCATGTGCGGCAAGTGCGCAAGCGAGAGAGCGGCGCCTGCATCGGGTGAGCAATGCTGGTGCGGCTGGGTGGAACCGCCTTTGAAGGCGCGCTGCAGCCGCTGTTGGTTGCCCGCCCACCGCCGGTGCCCCGTCCTCTCCCCCCCCCCCCTGAGCTGCAGATCCGGCCGGGCACATCTGCGACGGATGCCATGGGGGTGATGTCGCTGCTCTTTGTGGCCCGTGAGTCAGTGGCTGGGTTGGAACGGATGCTGGCAGATGTGGGCAGGGGCAGGGATATCAGCGCCCCAGCATGGATGGGTAAGAGCATCGAGTGCGCAGCGACTGAGCAGCACGACGCCTTCTTCGACAGTCGCAACCCAGTGTCGCTGCCCTGCGCCGCTTGTGCCTGCACCCTACAATGCCAATTGGCAACTGATGCTGTTTGGTTCCCTGCGCAGTGCCCGATCTGTGAACATGCGGAGCGTGCCTCTGATCTCCACTTCTCAATCAATCGATCAATAAATCCTTCGATCAATCAGTCTGCCATTCCACGTTTGTGCAGTCTCCAACCTGGGAGCCATCAACATGCAGAGCGTGCTGGTGGTGGCCAACTCGGAGCGCACGGTGCTGTATCGGGAGCAGGCGGCCGGCATGTACTCCCCACTGATGTACGTCTCCGCTGCTGCGCTGGTGAGCAGAGGAGGAGGCGCTATGGGGGAATGCCAAAGAGGTCCTCACCTGCCCGGGTTGGCCCTGCCCGCTCGCCTTTGCCTGCCCATCAAATGTACACATCACCCCATACATTCGCACCTTTTCCGCCGGTGGAGCTGCCCTGGGTGGCGCTGCAAGTCTGCCCGCCCCCGATCACCGCTCGCCCGCCTCCCGCCGTGCATGCTTGGTCACCCTCAAGTCTGCACCCTGACATCGCTGTTTGCCGCCGCAGGTGGAGCTGCCGTGGGTGGCGCTGCAGGTCTGCCTGTTCCTGCCCATCACCTACTTCATGGCCGGCTTCAGGCCCGAGGCCGGCGCATTCTTCTTCATGCTCATGGTGGGTGGGGGAGCGAGGGCGGCGGCACCCAACCGTGCTTTTCCCGCCCGACAGCGCGCCCTGCCGCGTCGCACGTCTGTCGCCTTCCCCTGCCACCGTGTGGGCGCACACCTCCCCGGCCCGGTGCCGCCCCTGCTGCTGGCGGTCTCCGTCCACGCCGTCTGTACATGCTTGCTTTCCCTGCTGTCCCTCTTCTCGCTCGCTCGCCGCAGGTGTTCTACCTGGCCATGTTGATCTACACCTTCTTCGGGCAGATGTGCCTCTACCTCTCCCCAAACATCATGGTGGGCGTGCTGACCCGCCGGCCGTGCGGGCGGGGTGGGGTCGCACCAGCGCCGCGATCGCCGCACATGCCTGGGGTGGCTGCTGCACAGCGCCGCGAGCGGTGGCGTGCCTCATCGCCTGCCGTGTGCGCGCTCGCTTCTTGTGCAGGCCGCCCAAGCCATGTCCGCCACTCTGGCTGGCTTCTTCGACGTGTTCAACGGTGAGGGCTGCTACCGCCGCCTGCTGCGGCTGCCGCCGCTGCTGCTGCCACCAGGCTTTCTGATCGGCTCAGCACGTTCCGGGTGCCCCTCCGCACGTTGCAGGCTTCTTCATCGCCAAGAACCTGATGGGCTGGTGGTGGCGCTGGTTCTGGTGAGCGAAAAGAAAAATGAAACGGGGTGATGCAGGATGCTGCCCTTCCCATCTGTATGTACCATCAGCTCTTGGGACGCTGAGGCTGGGTTGTGCGGCTCGCCTGCTTAGCCCCGCACCGCATAATATGTAGCATAAATGTAGCTGAGTATGTAGCATAATATGTAGCATAATATGCGGTCCGCGTCAGACCGCACTCCCCCCTCTCCACCCGCCAGGTACATCAACCCGGCTTCCTGGATGGCGTACGCCGCCGCCGCCAACCAGCTGGCAGGGGAGGCCACGCGTGAGTGGGGACGTCCTTCGGAAGGAGTGTGTGCAGGGGTCGCATGGCCCGTGGCTGGCTTGGGCCTCTGAGGTTGCTCAGCGTGCGGGCGAGGGCACGTGTACGTGGGAGGGGTCGTGGGGGTTTGGTGCAGTAGCTGGACAGCCGGCTGGGCAAGGCGGTGCACGCGAGTGTGCAGGGGCCGCACGGCCGTGGCTGCTTGGGGTCTGCCTGGGTTTTGCGTGGCTGTGGCTTGGGTGCGCTGCCGCCAGCAAACCGACAGGAGGGGGCAGGCATGAGTGGCAAGGGGGCGCCACATGCAGCTGCCGTCGCCGCGACTGGCGAGTGAGGGTCCCCGGACAGGGCTCCAAGCCTCTCTCGGTACCCGCAGTCAAGCGGACCAAGCCCCTCAGTTGCCCTGCGTCTCGCCTCCTCCACCTTTCCCTGCAGCCATCATCTCTGCAACCGGGGAGCCCACAACCGTGTCTGCCTTCCTGGCCGACTCGTACGGCTACCAGGCTGGCATGGCGTGGTGAGCGGGTTTTCCGTGCCAGCACGGCATTGCAACTGCGCACGCACACATACATGCTTGCGTGGTCGTTGCAGCTGCGAGCGCTGCAAGCGCAGTGCCTGCCGCCCAGCAGCGCCCGCTCCCTCACGCATGGCTCCCTCTGCGCGCTGACCACGCACCGCCGCTGCTGCGTGCAAGAGAAACGTCCGCGCACAGTTCCAATACACGTGTCTGTGCGTTGACCACGGTCGCATAACACAGGGGGTGGTCACACACAGGCCTGCACATGTTGACCCTGGCCCCACCATGCTGCAGGCCCGCTGTGGCCATCCTGCTCGGCTTCATTGTCCTGTTCCGCGCCGTCTCTGCCTGGGCGGTCACCAGCCTAAACTGGTCCAGCCGCTGACGACGGACGGCACGTGGCAGCGCGGCAGCGGCTTCCTGGCAGCTGCCTGCCAGCTGCGGCGCACGCATGCTGCGCCGCCGGGGCCGCCCCCCGTCGCCGAGCAGAGCCGCTGCCTGCCACCAGCCGCGGCACGGTTGGTTGCCCACTTCAAACCCAACACCCTCATCTCAAGCCTCTCATTTCGCAAGCGCACCTCTTCCTTCACAACTCGTTCGAGACCGCCTTGCCACGTTCCCCCACTCAGCAACGCTCGCTTGACCTCGTCATTCCCCACCCCGCACCGAGCGCGACACCCGTCGATGCAACTGCCACACCAAACTGCCAGGTGCACACTCCCCTGCTCCCATCGGATCCTGTCGTGCCACCCGTTATATCTCTTCTACTCCCTTTCTAGCCTGCTCTCTCTTACTTGGTTCTACTCACGGCGATGTCCGCGCCCATGCCATCTGCGCGCGTCCCGCGCCCTCTGCCACATTTGCTTCCCCATCTTGAAACCAATACAGTACGGTGTGATCACATCGCCCGCTGAAACATCTGCTCTTCCCGTTGCGTGGAAACCTTTGCAGACGTGCAGGAGTGTGGAGCGCTGCCGCTGGTCGTGCAGCGCACCGAGGGTAGAGCGCGAAGCGCGCCGAGAGGCAAGAGCGAAGCGGCGGCAAAGCGGCGGCAAAGTGCTCATGTGGCTGCTGCTGCCTGTGCCGTGCATTCATTTTCCATTCGCCACCGCAGCCCTCGCTGCCACACTGACATTACACCACGCGTGCATTCCGAAGGGGCCTTTGACATTGAGCAGTCAATCACAGTCGTCACACTTTACAGCTTTTCGCAACAAGGCGGCTGCATGCTTGCTACAAGCCTCCTCGCACTGGCAGGCCTGCCGCCGCGCTGCTGCCGCCGCCCTGCCCGCCGCATGCCGGGGCGTGCCCGCCCCTCCTGCAGCTGCCGGCAACGCGCGCCGCCAGCTGACCGCCATGCATAGCGTGGCGCAGCAGGCGCCCTTCACTGCCCGGCCTTGCGCCCCAGCACCTCCTCCCTGTCCAGGAAGAGAGACCCTCCCGGGGGGATGCGGTCGCGCCCCCCCAGCTGCACACATCGGGTGTGGACGCAGGCAGCCGCCGGTTGGAGGAGGACGGGAGAACTGCACCACCCCTCGTCACCTCAATCGAGGTGCCTGCGGGCAGCCAGACGTAAACGTAATCAATCGCGGCTGCCCCGGCCGCGCCCCCCCCCACCGCTCTGGGCCCTTGCCTGCTCGATGGCGCGGCGGCGGGCGCGGCGGTCCTCTGCCGTGCCCGGCCCGCCTTCGTCCACGTCCTCGGCGGCGTGGCCCCCCACCCCGGCCTGGAGGAGGGCAGGCAGGCAGAGGGCTGAGTGATGCGGACGCAGGAGGCGAGGCAAGAGCGGAGGCCAGCAAGGCTTTGCAGGCTTTGCATGTTCCGAGCCAACTAGTTCCCATCCCGCCCTCGCCAGGCTCTCCTATTCTTGCAGAGACCCTCCGCCGGCCCACCTGCTCCTGCGCGGACAGGACCTGCGCGTCCTTTCCGGCCGCCGCAGGGCTGGAGCCGGGCCCGCCGCCGCCGCCCACAGCCCCCTTTGGGCTGTCACCTGCCGCAGCCATAGCAGGGGAGGGGGAGGGAGCAGAGTTGTGAAGGTTGTTGATGGCATGCCAGCAGCGAAGGAAGAGAGGCTGGAAGTGAGACGTGCGAGGGCACCCAGCGCTGCTCTGGCCCGGCGGCGGCACCGCTCTGCACAGCTGCAGCTGCGTGTCTGGCTCCCGCTACCGCCGTGCCTGCCGAGGACTGGCGCTCCCCCTCTCCATGACGCATCTCCTGCACAGCAGAGAGGGGAGGAGGAGACGGCGGCAGGGCGGTCTGCACGCCAACACCTAGAAGGGGTGTGTGGCTTCAGTGGGAGGGCTTCAGTGGCAGCAGGGCCAGAAGGCAAGGCATGACATGTGCCGGGGGACGCGTTCACCCAGACTGTCGCACCCACGGCCGGCCACCCCAAGCGGCAGCCAGGGGCGGCAGCGTGCCCGGCCGGCGACGACCCCCGACCCGGTGGGCTGCTCTGCCCACAGAGGGAACAGGCGGCGGCCACTGGCGCTGGGCCGCTGGCCCTTGTCGTGTGGGGGCTGTTGATGCGAAGCAGGTATGATGCACAAAGAAGATTTCGCAGGTGGCGATCAGGAAACGCATGGTCCTGAAACGCGCGAGTCTTATTGTGGGGGCGTGGATGCGACGCATGCATGCACGTATTAGCGCTATGCATGCACGTGTTTGCGCTGCGACCAGCGCAGTTGTCAGTGCAGGCTGGCGGGGTGGCGGGCAGGCGAGCGGCGCCGGTGGCCCCGCAGCCCACCCACCGTGACATCTGCCTCGGCCTGCGCCATGCGGCCTTCTCGGGAACCTGCAGGAGGAGGAGAGCCAGCCAATGTGTGCGGCACCCGTCCTCTCAGTCTCCAGCAAGCTGTACCACACCTCGTCAGGCGCAGGTTTGCACTTGGGAGTGCCTGGCACACAGCACAGCACAGCGGCCAGCCCCGACGCACGCCGCCCCCGCCCCCGTACCGCCTGACTTGTCGTCCTCGCGGTCGGCCGCCACGCTGTGCGCCAGGCCTGCGCTGTGGTGCTCGCCCTGCCAGCAGAAGGTGGGCGGGTGGGTGGATGGGCGAGTGGGGGGTTGGGGGCGCAGCCGGACTGGATGCAACACACGACGAACTGCTTGCATGTGTGCAGGCTGGTGCATGCAGCCCTGCAGCAATGCATGCCATCATACTATTATGCTATGCTGCACCGGTCACCCCACCGTCTTTTGCGCCTCTTCTGCCATGATGCGACGCACGCGCTCGCCTGCAGGGAGGGAGGCGATCAAAAAGTCGATGCAACTGTCCTACACCGTCCAACGTCTGGGCCACAGCTCGTACCGCGACTTTGCCTGCTTGCAAAGTGCGACGCCTGGCAGCGCGGCTGCAGCGCAATTGCTCGGCGTTGCGCCGGCGTGTACCATGCATCCCCTCAACTCACTGTCTTGCTTGTCGCCGGCGCCGGTGCTCATGCGGGAGGCGCCGCCTGGGGGCATGTTGCTGGCGCTGGCGGGGCCTGCGGGGAGGCGCCAGCCGTGCTTTCTTGACACACCAGGTTCCGTCCCCCTCTCCACGCGCCACAACAGCCACTGACTGATCCCTGGCAAGTCTCTCTCTGCCCAGAGCACACACGCGCCCCGCCACGCCCAAACCCATGCCTGCCCGCCGTTGCGCCCACCTGCCGAGCGCTGGCTTGGGCGCATCTTGGGGCTGTCTTCCGGAGCGGCAGAGCCCCGGGAACGAGCCTGCTGATTGGCAGGGCACCCAACGAAAACTGGGGTCGGCAATGTGGCAGCGCCGGTCGGATAGCACCGGTGTAGCCTCGCAGAGCCCCCCTCACGACCGCCAGTGCACACGCGCGCGCCTGCCCGCCGTCCCCGCCACCCGGCGCTGCGCGCGAGGCACGCCGCGGCCCCTGCCAGAACGCACGTAGCACACCCGGCACAGCGTACAGACCTTGGCCGTGGTCCCCGCGGTCTCGTTGTACAGATCGGCGATGAAGGGCTTGGTGTCTGCAGGGCGGGGGGAGGTGACGCGGGCGCGTCGCCAGCCAGGCAACCACTCACACCCACGGCTCGTGTGAAAGCGATGCGGGCAGGAGCGGCGGCAAGCGGGTACAGGAGGGGTGCACTAGTGGCAGGCCAGCAACAGCCACAGTGTGTGCTGCAGCCATGGCAGCTCGAAGGCTCGCCGAATGCGGCGCTCGCGAGGCGCCTACGCACTCACGGCTTCCCAACCACACCAACCGCCCATCGAATCGTGACGCCACGACACATTGCCCGCTGTCATGCAGCCCTCACCAACCAGTGGTGACCTCCTACGTGCGCAGCATGCCGCCTTCGTGATCCGCCGGCTCTCAATGCCATGCACGTGGGTAGCGCCCTCTCGCTCGCCCGCCCGCCCGCCCACCCACCCGCCCGCCTACCCACCCGTGATGATTTCCTCGTCCATGTCCACAGGGTCGTCAGGCAGCATCTCCTGTGGGGAAGAAAGGGTGGAGCGGGGCGGGTGGGTGGGCACACAGACTGGGACCATTTTGGGTAGCTCGTAGTCACTCAGTGCGCAGTGCGCGGGCGCGCGTCCCACCCCAGAGTGCACCGGGTGCCTTGCTGCACTTGACGTCCACGTCTGGCTCTCGTGCAGCAGCGCAGCGGGAGGGTGCAACGCGAAGCAGCGCACAACGTGCCTCTTCATCCGACACCATTTCGGCCACAGTGCGGTGCTTGTCTGGATCGTACGCCTCCGGCTCTGCAGCCAGGAGGGGAGAAGGAGGGCGGGTGAACATGGCTTGGGGTTCGGAGTGTGGGGTCGGCGCTGCAGAAGGGGAAAGCCAAGCGGAGCCTAACTTCAACTTTAACGCTAACCTTGAACTACCGGGGGAGAAGATTAACACGCAGTGGCTAGCCTTGAGCGGGGACTCGAAACCCTAACACACCCCGTCTCCCAGCGGGGAGGTCGGCTGGCAGGTGCCCGCCCCACCCCGCGCCCCCCTTGCCCCAAGCTCGCCTGGCGGGACCTCGGGCGGCAGGCCACGCATCTCTCGATAGCGCTCACGCGCCTCTAGGCGCTGCATGGGGTTGGATCAGCATTCGACAGAGCGTTGGCACACTAGCCTTCGCGGCAAGCGAGGTGCGCCGTGCCTCCAGATGCAGCAGTACCGGGGGGCAGGAGGGCCAGTGGCAGCGTGTCGGCACGCTGGGCTCTCGTGCGGGACACTTCCAGCAGAGAACGGGGTCTGGGCGACGGGAGGTGAAGGACAGACGTCGGCGAGGACTGAGGGATCGACTGGCAGCGCTCGGCAGGGGGCGGAGGGACGGCTCGCGCAGCAGCGGCACGCGCAGCGCTACGGCCCACACTTCACGCTGCATGCCACTGCCACAGCTGCTCGCCTGAGATATGGGGATGTCAGCTTCCGCATCACCTGCAGTCGTTTCAGGAGAGGGAGAGAGAGGCAGATGGGCTTGAGCAAGGCATGCGAGCAGGGCAGACACGGGTGAGTCAGCGGTCGGTGGCGCTCGTCGCCGGCGCTGCCCGCCGCTGACTGGGCAGGTGCTCCTCGTCGCTCGACAGGTCCGCCATCAGCCTCTTGCGTGGGTCCGTCCACGGGACCGACGGGCCCTGGGGCTGCGCAGAGAGCGGGGAAACGTGGGGAAGCTGAGTCCAATGGCCGGCGGCTGCCCTCGCGGCGGAGCTGGCGCTCCCTGTCGCTGCCCCACCTCGTCCTGAGCAGCTCGGGGCCGCAGAAGCGGCGCGCGGGCGGGCAGCCGCGCCCTCGGGGCTCGCCGCCGCGCGGCGCCCACGGGGCGGCCGCAGCAGGCGGTGGTCAGCCTTGGAAGCGCAGCCTGCATGCTGCTGGTGGTCGGGGCCTGATTTGGTGCTGGTGGGGAGGCTCTGGCCCCCCCAAAGCCGCTTGGACAGAGGCATGACGCCAGCTTTCCTCCACCGCCCTATGTCAACCGCCTGCCCGTGACGGCTTGCCCCACATGTGGATGGCAGCAGGCAGTCCCTGGTGTGCCGCCAGCAGCAGTCCCTGGTGGTGGGGCGGCGGCAGCAGCGGGGTCGGCGGCGGCAGCAGCGGCGGCAGTCGGCAGGCCCCCCAGCAAATCTGGGCGTTTGCCTCCTCGTCTTTCTTCCTGCCCGCCCGTTCCTCTGGCGTGTCTCAGTGTGAACAAACGTCTGGTTGCATACAACGCCTGGGCCAGTTGCGACACATAGACAATAGGAGGCAGCACGCCGCAGCAACGACAAGGGTTGGTCAGCCAGCCAGGCTGCTGACGTTTGCCGCGGTGCGGTGCAGCTGGCGGGTACGATAGCAGTGCGGACAGATGGCGGACGGATGGCAAAACGGGTGGCGGGATGGTGAGGGGGCTGTTCACGAGTCACAGCATGGAGATTTCTTAGTAATCACGAGAGCATCGCGAAGAATATTGGTCCGCCAGCGGCGGCAGGCGGCGGCTCTGTCAGCCTGGTGGCGGGCGGATGTGCTGGGGGAGAAGAGCCACCGGGGCGCTGAGGCGCGGCAGCCACGTCACCAGGCGTCGGCCGGGGCGGGCGCCGGGGTGGGGGCGTCGGCTGCAGCGCAGGCAAGGATGGGAGACGGGGTGTGTGGTGAGGCGGAGGCAGGCATCGATGAGTCGCTGGCGCGCAGGCGTTTTGCAGCCGCAGGCAGGGTCCGGACGCATGCAACCCGACCTGGGCATCTCAACACACGCCGCCGGGACACGCCCAGAGTTTGTTGTTGGCAGGCAAGAGTCTTACACATCCAGCCACACTCAGGCATCAACCAACACCCGTCTCACCCGGGTTCATGCGGTCGGGCAGCAGCTCGCACTGGCGTATGCAGGGGCAGGAAGCGGCAGCAGCAGGAAGCAGCAGCGCTCACCCGGGTTCATGCGGTCGGGCAGCAGCTCGCACTCGCAGTCGTCGGCCACCTTGGGCGAGGGGTCGGCGGCGGCGCCCAGCTGCCACAGCCCGTTGCACCTGTCCAGTGCCTGTCGGGGGGGGGGGGGGGGGGGGGATTGAATTGGTTGATTCAAGCGGGCCGTCAACTGGCTGGGGTGGGCAGCAGGGCGGCGCGATGGTCGGGCACGCGGCTCTTTTCCTTTGTTTTCCAACCGCAGGAAACCCGTCGACGCAGATTGCCCCGCCTGCTGGATCCTGCCGCCCCATCGAATCGATGGTTCACCTTGCCCAGCAGCGAGCAGCCGACGGCAGAGCTGCAAATCTCGTCGTCGAAGGGGAGGTAGCTGCAGGCAGGGAGGGAGCAGGATGTGGCTGGTGGTGCGGGCGTCGAAGCAAGCTCAAGCACCACGACGGCCGACGTGGCGGCGGCGGCTGACAGTAGGCTGCGTTGCAGCAACGCTGCTGACCCAGCTCCTTGCCCGAAGCTGTGCTTTCAACCTACCTGTAGTGCGGGGTGGCGGCATCGGTGTTGCTGGTGCACTGCGTCAGGGCAGGGGTTGTTGCTGGGTGTGGGTGGCATGGTGTGCGGGCATGAGTGGCAGGCCACGAGGGGGCCTGCCATCATGCACTGCTCCGCTACGCAAGCCCTGCCCCTCTGCCCAGCAGCCACCTCGAGGGCGCAGGCGTTGGGGAAGACAGTGCCGATGAAGAGGTCGCGGCGACGGTTGTTGTCAGCGCTGACCTGGGGACGGATTTGGCAGTGCCGGGGGAGGAGCGGTGAGCGCAGCGGGCGGCACCGGCGGCGCCCTCGCGAGTGAACGCGACGCACGTGCGCCTGGCCTCTCCCCTGCCCTCTGTCCACTCCCGCCCCACCCAACGGCAACCAGCCACCGCGGTCCATGCACTCCTTGGCGCACTCGTAGTCGAACAGAGGGCCGCTGCAGCCAGGGAGGAGGGGATCGAGGGAGGTGTTGATCGCAGCCGCCGCTGGTGCAGCCGCCGGCGTACTACGACGATGCCGCCTGGCAGCAGCCACACTCGGTGCGACATCGCCGGCCCGCTCCGAGCACGTAGCAGCATGCGCAGCTCATAACGAGCGGAATAGTTGGTATCAGAGCAGGCAAGGGGCTGGGGGAAGCGGGACGCGCGGCAATTTGCCCACGCGATGGTGAAAGGAGGAGCCGTTCCCGCTAGCACTGCTCACCGGGCCAATGCGGGTTGCGCGGCCAGAAGCAGGCCCGCACACAGCGCCACAACGCGAATGTTGAGCATGGTGCCTGTGTGCTGCGGGCTGAGGAGCTGCTGAGGAGGGAGGCTTGCAAGTCGCTGAAGGCACTGAACACGTCTGGCAGGTGCAACCTAGAGATTGCCTGGATATAATCAGGCGAGCGTACCACCCGCTGGACAGCACGGCGACGCGCAGCGCGGGTACAGCACCGCCGCCAGCTGGCTGCCCCGGTGAACCGGCACGCCTGCACCTGTGGCAGGCTAACACCACGACCTGGCAGCACCAATAAAACCTACCTAGCTCATGCCCTGCCTGCACATCTGCCGCAGTTCGCAGAGAGAGCACAGACAGCGGTGGCTTGCCTCTGAAGCCCGCCTTCGCCAGCTTGCGCCTTGCCGCTGCCTGCCCTTATCTATAGCACGTTAGCTGGTCGACTCTCACGTGCCAGTCTGGCCAAGAAATCAGAGTGATGGTGTCTCACTTCGGAGCAACCGCCTGGCCGGACTCGCGTGCGCCAGCGCAGCAGCGGCAGCGGCGGCGGCGGCGGCGGCGGCGGCACCGGCGACTTGTTTCCCTCGCTGCGCCAAAGCTTTCAAATCACACACGCGTGTCACGTCTTCTTCCTCATCGCTTTGCACAGCCATCATGTGCGGCTGATCCGACGCACGCCAACGCTTGAACTATGTCTCAGTTCTCGGAGTGGGCGAGCCTGGGGATGACGGTGGAGGCGCAGCAGCTTGCTCCCGCCGCCGGCTTTTCGCCGCTGCTGGCGCAGACCCGCGGGCTGGTGCCCCGACTGCCGCCACACGGCGCCGCCGCTCCCGCCGCCACCGCTCCCGCTGCTGCGGCGCATACGCTGCCGGACGGTCGCCTCCACTGCTCCACGGCTTTGCCCTTGCTGGCAAAGCGCTACCGCTACCTGAGCACGCTCGGGGAGGGCGTCTCGGCTCAAGTAAGTCAACGTGCCCTAATCCAGAGCTGGAGCTGCCAGCGAGCGACACAGGCAACGTCCGTCGCTCCCGCACCTCCTGTCGCACGGCCACAGACCAGCACACACCTACCGCGGCCTCGCTCCTGTTTGTATGCCCCTGCAGGTCATCCTTGCAGAAGATACGTTGGCAGCAGTGCCGGGAGGCCGGCTGGTAGGCATCAAAGTCATGCGGCGGCAGCATGCGCTTGCTGGCCAGCGGGTGCGTGCCGGGCCGCTGTGCCGCTGGGGTTCTGGGCTGGGCTGGGCTGGGCTGGGCTGGGCTGGGCTATGTTGGGGCACCGGGGCGCCCGTGCTGTTGAGGGCTCTAGCGGCAGGGGCTCTGGTCAGGTTGGATGCTCCTGCCGCATGCCTGCATGCATGCCACACCGAATGCGATGCTCCACCTCCCGCTAATCTGGTCCATGCTGCCCTGCCCTCTTGTGTGCTCCGTCACACCCTGCTCCCCCTCCCCCCCCCTCCCCCCCGTTCCACTCCCTTGTGTGCCTGGCGCGCAGGAGGCGCGGGCCCTCCGCTTCCTGCACGCCGCCGCGCCCGGCGGCGTCGCGCCCGGCGTGGTGCGCGTGCTCGACACCTTCACACACGGCACCCACTTCTGCCTGGTCACAGGTGTGCTGCAATCAATCACGATATCGACCATTCTATGAATCAGTAAATCGTTCATCTGTCAGATTCAAAGACCAGGGGGGGTCAGCAGAGTATCTTCTTCGGTGATCCTGCTGCGCCTGGCTGCCCCGCAGCGCTCGCCGCATGCCCTGCGGCATCCCACACCATGGCTGACTTTGGGCTGTGTGCATCGCGCCTGCTGTGCTGCATCGCGCGTGCCGTTTGGCCGTAGGCTGTTGGCCCACGCACAACCGCGGCTGCTTCGGGCCCCTGCCTGCCCCTGTGCCTCTGCAGAGCGGCTGTACCCCTGGCTGCTCGACTGGGTGGCAGACTCCAGCCAGCTGCCGGCGGCGGAGGCGCTGTCGGCGCTGCGCAAGATCGCGCACCAGCTGCTGGTGCGGGGCGGGGGGGGGGGGGGCACTTGCCTGCTGCCTGCCCCGAGGTGCCATTTGTCTGCTGCCCGCCCTGGCTAGCCGTCGCTCAACATGTGCGCAGCCACATCCGTCCCAGGCACGAGCGCCAGAGCCCCTCTCAACCTGCTCCCCTGGCTGCGCGCCTCCGTGACCTGTGCAGCTGACAATTGCTCACATGCACAACTGCGGGCTTGTGCATGCGGACGTCAAGCCGGACAACATTCTGCTCTGCTCGCCGCCTGGTGCGATCTGGCTGCTGCTCGGGTGCCGCTGCTGAAACCGCCGCCGCGGGGCGCTGCTGCGTGGGCGCGCAGGGCGCCGCTGCAGGCGCCAGACGTGCTGCCGCCGCCTCACCTGGTGCAGGCACTTCCAGCGTGGCGATTCGCCTGGTGGACTTTGGAAATGCTTTCAGCCTCACGGAGACGGATCACACGACGGTGGCATGTGAGGTCCAGACGCTGCCGTACCGCGCACCAGAGGTGTGTGTCGGGGGGCAAGTAACTAATAAACGTGAGAAAAGAAACAAAGGGGGGGGGGGGGGAGCACGGAAGCCTGTGCGCCGGAGTTGGGCGTGGAGGGACGGGACGCAGCACGTCGGCAGCTGCTGCCATGTGCGGCGTGCTACGCAGCGGCTTGCCTTCTTCTGTGAATGCTTCAAGCACCCTGCCACCTCTGCTGGGCTTCACCTCTTATCTGTCCCTCCACTGCCGCAGGCCGCGCTGGGGCTGCCGCACGGTGCGGGCCTCGACCTGTGGAGCGTTGGGGTGGTGCTGGCGGAGATTGCTCTGAAGCGGGCGCTGCTGCCCTGCGCCGCCCCGCGAGACCTGCTGTGCCAAGTGAGCGAGGGGTTTCACAAACAAGAGGCAGCGGAAGAGTTGTGGCGGTGGACGGCCTTTGAACAGCACCGGCAAGCTGCGCAGCTGCGTGCTGCTGTAGCTCCATCATGTGTTGCATTGGTCCTCGTGATTCGCTAAGCATAGCCGGGGTTCGAAAATTTGTCTCCCTCTGATCCAGATGGCAGCGCTGCTGGGCCCGCTGCCGGCGGCCATGGTGCAGGGGTCGGCGCTGGGCCAGCAGCTGGGGGCCGCCACGCTGTGCACGCCCCCGGTTGGCACAGCAGGAGCAGCGTCAGCTGCAGCAGCAGCAGGCCCTGCTGCGCTGCCGCCCGAGCTGCAGCAGCGCGTGGCAGCGGCGACGGCGACGGGCGGCGCGCTGCGGCTGGCGCCACCACAGCACGGCGCAGCGGGCTGCCAGTTGTACGCCGAGCTGGCTGCGGTGGATGCCGGCCTGGCAGACCTGGTGCTGCACCTGCTGCGCTACGACCCATCCGGCCGCATCACAGCGCACCAGGTGTGTGCCTCTGAGGCTCGTTGAGGCACCGGTGGGGTGCTGGACGCTGCGCCGAGGCGGTTTGTGCGCACCGATCAGAAGGGACTGCCTTGGTGCAGGGTAGGGGTGCAACCTCTTGATGCGTGAGCAGAGCCGTTTGCTTTCTTGGCACCCACCGCTCCCCTGCTTGTCCCGGTCCATGCCCCTCAGGCGCTGCTGCACCCCTTCTTCGACGCGCTGTGCCCGCTGCGCGCCGTGTTCCCGCAGCTGCAGCAGCTGTGCCTCCAGCAGGAGGCAGCGCTGCGGGCAGAGGTTGATGGGGCAGCAGGCGCAGCAGGCGCCAACGACGTCGCCATTCCGGCGGCGGCGGCGGCGGCGGCGGCTGGTGCACGCCCCCTGCGGCGTGCCGCAGCCCCTCGCGGCGACCTCGCGGCAACCGCAGTGACCGCGGCGGCAGAGGCTGAGGCGACTGCGGCAGAGCGTGCCGCGCTGGCGGCAGCTGAGACGAAGCCCTCGCCGGGTTGGGGGGCTGCACAGCCGCAGCTGCTGCAGCAGCAGGCCGCCCGGCCGCAGCTGCCGCCGCCGGCGCAGGGCAGCAGGCGGCAGCCGCGGCCGCGGCTGGGCTCGTTGAGGCAACCCTGGCCGGTGCCCTTTGCGGCGCTTGCAGCCCCAGGCGCGCCGCCGGCGCGCCTGCCCGCTGCGCAGCTGGCGGCGAGGCAGTGGGAGGAGCAGCGGAGGCTGGCGGCTGCCAACCCCTATTCGGGGCGCTTCGAGCCTCAGTTTGCAGCGACGCCAGCGCGGGAGCGGCGGCAGGCGGCGAATGCTGCGATGCAGGGCCAGCAGCAGCAGCAGCGGCAGGAGCAGCAGCCGGCGATGCAGCATCAGGGCGCCGCAGTGGCAGCGGGACAATCAACGCTCCCCACATCACAGCAGCAGCCTGCAGCAGAAGCAGGCGGCGCAGCCGCAGGTGCAGCAGGCGAGCAGGGCGCAAGCAGCCAGGCAGGGGCACCAGCCGCAGCGCTCCTGGGGGGACAGGTGGCGACAGGTGGCGGTGGTTCGGATGGTGGCGGCGGCCGGGGCGGCAGCCAAGCGTCTTTGGCAGCACGGCAGCAGGCGGCACAGCAGGCAGAGGAGGCGGCAGTGCAGCAGGAGCAGGCGGCAGAGCTGCGGCGCGAGGGAGGTGCAGCGGCACGAGCCACAGTCAGCGCACGGGACCCACGCAGGCGGCAGCAGCCTCTGCAGCGACCCGCTGCAGCAGACGGGGACGCAGACCCGCCGAGCCGTCACGAGGCAGGTGCCCTGGCAGCAGCTCCGGCAACAGCAGCAACGGCGCGCAAGGCAACAGCGGCAGGCGGCGGCAGCCGAGGCGCTAGCCCTCGCAAGCCCAAGGCGGCGAGGCAGCAGGCGGAGCAGCAGGCTGAGCAGCAGGCACGGGCGTTCGACATGCTGCTTGAAGCAGCGGCAGCCGAGCGCGATGTGCTGCATCAGGGCCCTCCTCCAGCAGCGGCGCCGCTGGAGCCCATGGCAAAGCAGGACAAGCAGCGGCAGGCAGCGGCAGCCGCGACGCCAGGGCAGCAGCAGCAGCAGCAGCAGGCCCGGCAGCAGGAGCCCGGCAGCAGGAAGAGAAAAAAGGCGGGCGCTGCAGAGGTCAAGGTGGCTGCTACGCCGAGGGGCGGCGAAGAGGCCAGCGCAGCTGCTGCACAGGGCAGCAAGGCGGCGGCGCCGCCAACGAGCGGCAAGCCTGCAGCCAAGGCGGCGGCGCCGCCAACGAGCGGCACGCCTGCAGCCAAGGCGCCGCCGCCGGGCAAAGCCAGCGCGCCGCCTGCGCGCCCGCCTTCGGTGGCAGGCAGCACCGTCGCGGCAGCCGGCGGCGGCAAGCAGGGCGCAGCAGCGCCAGCCAGGCCCCGCTCTGCCGCAGCTGCACCAGTCGACGCGCAGCCGGCACAGCAGCAGCCTACGGGCCCCAAGCCGGCACCCCCGGCAGCTGCTGCCAAGGCGGCGCAGGCGAGCGTCGGGAAGACGCCGAGGAAGCGCAAGCAAGCGGGCGGCGATGCAGGTGGTAGCGCGAGCGTGCCGCCAGGCAAGGCCGCGGCTGCGGCAGCGGCAGGAGGCGCGGCGCCAGCAGCTGCAGTGACAGCTGCGCCGGCGGCTGCCAAGACGCCCAGGAAGCGCAGCCACCCAGGGACTCGCACAGATGCTGACAAAGCGGTTCAGTCGGGGAGCCATGCCGCGGCGGCACCGGCGGCGGCACCGACGGCAGCGGCGGCGCCACCGGGGGAGCGTGAAGAGGGGCCGGCGACCGCGGTCAAGCGTCCGCGCCGGGAGCGCCCGCCGGACGAGAAGCCCTGGTGGGTTGCGTGAAGAAGCAGGGCGCCATCGAAGCACCCTTCTGGCATGGACACATGCATGTAACGTACGAGCGCGGATGGTGAATAGGATGAGAGCGCAGGCGCGCGCTTGGGAAGAGTCGTTGCGGGGAATGCAACAGCATGGCGGGGGGGTGATGCAAGCCGCCACTTTGCAGCTGCCCTGACCGCCAAGCAAGCCACTAGAGGGGTTGTTATGCCCGTTCAGCTGTAGATCCTTCACTGTGCAGGCTGTAGGGGTGGGGACCTTGCGGCTGCTGACCCCCGCGGCGGGCACCTGCGAACGGCAGCGGTGGCAGCGATCAGCGGTGAGGCACAGGAGCGGTCAGCCGCAGCCGATGGGCGGCTTTCTGCTGAGAATTTAAGATTCATCTTGGCCCCTCGGCATCCTCGTCGAGTTTGCATGAACGATCGACAAGCTGCACGGGGCACAGCTCCAGAAGCTGGCCTGCACGCTGCACCTGCCGCGGCGGCGGCGACGTGCCTGTGTTGCTGTGGCCTGCAGGCTGCAGGCTGCCCGGCGCGCGCTTGCGGCTGCACGGAGTGATCAGTTTTGATGTAATGCATGGGCGTCAGCGTCACCTGCGCCGCCTCAGTGCGGTCCTGAACTGAGGTGAAGATCGGCCCGGTTGACGTGAGCCGCGCGGGTATATGCATAAATGCCGCCGCCTCGCCTCCTCCCCCATTCTTTCTCTGCTGCACTAGATGGGTAAAGGCGCCGGCAACTGCTTCTCGGCTCCCTCTCCCTCTCCCCAGCCCCAGCAGCAGCCACCTGCCAAAATTTCCGTCGCCGCGCCCGCACAGACCACTCCCTTCGCCAGCTCAAACACCATGACCAAGATCGCAGTCATCTACTACAGTGAGCAGGGCGGGCCGGAGCACCCTGCTCACTGTAGTCTCTTGTCGGTCGACATCCTCGTCTTGGTCATCACCCCGCTCCCCCCTTCTCTCCCCCCGTGCAGGCACCTACGGACATGTCCGCGGACTAGCCCAGGTTGGTTGCAGGGAGTTGGTAGGGGCCAGCTCCTTGGGAGCCTGCGGGGCGTCTGGAAGCCTGCTGGCTGCCTGAGCGTCTGGAAGCCGTGCGAGCAGACATGCCTGTGCGAGTGCGATGCCGCCCGGACGGCCCGACGGCCGCGGCAAGCCAACTCCCGCGCTCGCCTTGCGCCAGCGCCGCTGGGCGGCGGCTTCCGTCCACCCTGCCGCCACTCGCTGCCAGCGCCCTCACTCTCGCCCCCCTCTCCCCGCCCTCCCTTCCTGAGCGCAGAAGATCAAGGAGGGCGTGGACGCTGTGGAGGGATGCGAGGCCACCATCTTCCAGGTGGGTGGGTGCTGTGCGCTCCATTTGGTGGGTGCTGGTCGCCGCACCGCGCTCCCTGCCGCCCCTCCGCGTGCCGCTCGGCCCCTCCTCCCATCACCTAACCCGGTCTCCCCGCATCGCCACCCCCCTCCCGCCACCAGGTGCCCGAGATCCTGCCCGCCGAGGTCCTGGCAAAGATGGGCGCCCCCCCCAAGAGCGACGACCCCGTCATCACCGCCGAACAGGTACGCCTGCGTCGGGCCGCCGCTGCTTCGGCAGCCACCACTGCTGGCGCCGTTGCTGCTGCTGCTGCTGCTGCCGCCGCCGCAACTTCTGCTGATGGCGCTGCTGCTGCCGCTGCTGTCGGTGGACGCGAAAGCGGCAGGCCCCCTCGTTGCGCTGCCTCACTTCACTGGCCTGTCCTGCAGCCGACCACCCCTTCCGCCGCCCCGCCCCCCCCCCCCCCCCCCCCCTTCCGCCCACTCTTGTCCTCCCTGCAGCTCAAGGACTTTGACGGCTTCCTGTTTGGCGTGCCCACCCGCTTTGGCATGATGGCCAGCCAGATGAAGGTACGACACCTGCCCTGTGAACCCGAGGGGGGGGGGGGGGGGGGGGGCATCGATGCTGGGGAAGCCATGCGTGCAGACTCCGCTTGCCGCCGCCGCGGGAGCATCAAGCCTGAAGGACGGCGGCAGCCGGTGCTGGCTGCCGCCGCCGCCGTCGCCAAAGCCCCGCCCCCCACGCAGCAGACGTCCTGCTGTCTTGCCGGCCCTCTCATGCCCATCTCCTCCCCCCACCCCCCTCTCCAGGCGTTCCTTGACTCTACCGGCGGCCTGTGGCAGGCAGGCTCGCTCGTCGGCAAGTGAGTGACCCCAGACAGCTTAGCTGACAGCCCCCCTGGCCCACTGGCATCGAAACATTCGAGTCCACCTTGCCTCTGCCCGGTTGCAAATCCTGTTGCTTCCAGCCGCCAGTGGCGGCTGCGGCGCACCTTGCTGCACTGCTGCCGGCTGATGAAGCCCGCCGGCTCGCCGCCCGCGCACAACCGCCTGCCCACACACACGCCCGCCTCCCTCTTCCCGCTGCAGGCCCGCCGGCGTGTTTGTGTCTGTGGGCACCCAGAACGGCGGCGCCGAGACCACCGCTCTCACCTTCGTCACGCAGCTCGCGCACCACGGCATGGTCTTCGTGCCCACTGGATACTCTTTCGGTGCGTCCCGGGGGTGTGGTTTGAGGGCGCACAGGGGGTTTGAGACAGTGCGCACAGCATGCTGTGGACGCGGGAGCTGCGCGCAGCGGGAGGCACACGCAGCGCGCCTGCTCGCGCCCCTCCCCCGCGCCTCTCCCGCTGCCCGCCTGCTGCCCTCCCTCCTCCCGCAGCTCACTCGACATCCTGTGCTGATCGACTCCATCCATCTCCCTACTCCATCCATCTCCCTACCTGCCGCAGGCGCCTCCCTGTTTGGTGTGGACGAGGTGCGCGGCTGCACCCCCTACGGCGCCTCCACCATTGCCGGCGCCGACGGCTCCCGCACGCCCAGGTGGGAGGAGGGGTGGCGAGAGCAGCAAGGGCGTGCGGAAAGAACGTGTCAGGCCGCCGTGCTGCTGCGTGCGCTGTGCTGCTGCACGCTCGCCAGCCCTGCTGCGCCGCACCCAGCCATGCCCCTCGCATGTGCTCACCCCCTCCCCTCTCGCCGCCTCGCCTGCTCACCCCTCTGCCCCTCGCCCGCTCACCCTCTTTCACCTCTGCAGCAAGCTGGAGCTGGACGCCGGCGAGCACCAGGGCCGGTATTTCGCGGGCGTTGCTAAGAAGCTTGCCGCCTGAGTGCAGCCCTGCGGCGTGGCTGGCTGAGGCGCGGCGGCAGGCGCGGCGGCAGCTCTGCGCAGCTGCAGCAGCAGCTGTTGGCAGAGCGGCCTGGAGTGATAGCGCCGGCCGGCTGGCGCCCCGCCTGCCCGCCCGACCCTTCCCTCGGCCCCTGCCCAGTGACCGCGCTGCGAGAAACAACCACGACAGCAACGGCATTTCATTGCTTTCCCACCACTCCCCCGCTCTCCCATGCCCCCCTCAGCACTCCCATCGACGCCTCCTTTGTACCCCAGGGCAGCACAGCACGCACCGATGTAAACCATGCTGCCATGGCACAGAGAGTGACGACGGGTTGGTGTGCGGGGCAAGCGGCGAGCCCTCAGAGGCCAGTGGGGATGATCCACGGGCAGGGAGGAGCCTTGAAAGGCGATGGGGGGCCTGCAGGGAGCGTCCACAAACTAGGAAAGGGGGCGGCATGGGGCCAGGGGGGGGGGGAGAGGGATGCGCCGCCGCTGCCCGCTGTGCGCTCGTGGCGCCGCCGCCGCCGCACCTCAGCCGGCGCTCCCCTCCTCCCTGCCGTCTCTGCCCTCGGCGCCTGTGACATTGCATCGTCACACCATGGCTGTGCGGATCGCAATCGTCCACTACAGCGTGCAGGGGCACATCAGGACTATGGCCCAGGCGAGGGGGCGGGCTGGGAGGGCGCCCTGGTACAGCGGCAGCTGCGGGGAGCGGCCCCTGGCTCGATCCGAGGCTGCTGGAGGGACGCCGGCGCGCCGCGGGGGGGCGGTCCTCGGCCTCCCTCCTGCCTCCTCGTCTCCCCTCCCTCGGCCCTTGGGGCAGCCCTCGCGACTGTTGAACCGAGGCTGAGCTGCCCGCCTGCTTCCACAGTTGGCAGCTTCTGGTCTGCCGGCTCCGGGTGGCCGGCGGCGCCGCTGCCGCCAAAGCGCCGCCGCCACTCGCTCACTTCGGTCCTCTCCTCCCGCCGAGCCTCGGCCCTCCTCCCTTCTTCCTTTCCCGCTTCTCTTCCAGGCGGTGATGGAGGGCATAAACAGCGTGGAGGGGGTGGAGGGCACAATCTACCGGGTGCGGGGAGGGTGCTAGGTGCCACCAGCGGAAGCCAGCACTGGCCGGAGCTGGTCGTGCCGTCGCTCTCCTGGCCAAATGCGGTTCCACGCCACGGCTGCCTCCGGTTGCGAGCCTGCCAGCACGCCAGCATCCCCTTGCAGCCTGATTGGTCGATCAATTGGAGCCTGCCCGTTGCATGGGCAGGTGGCCGAAACCCTGTCTCCCGAGATGCTGGATCCGCCATCCTGCCAGCATCCCCCCCCCCCCCCCCTGTCGACAAACAGGTGGCCGAAACCCTGTCTCCCGATATCCCGAAAACGCCATCGTGCCAGCATTCCCTGCCACCACCCCTCTCGACAAGCAGGTGGCCGAAACCCTGTCTCCCGAAATCCTGGAGAAGATCAAGCCGGCGCCCCGAGAGGATCCTGTCATCACCGCAGGTGGGCGGTGCCTGTGTTTCCGAACGTGCCAGTCGTCGTGGCGGCCCAACCACAGGAGGAGGCCTGGCGATGCGGGCGCCAGGTTGGCAGAGGAGTCTCCCCGTCTCCCCTTGGGTTTGGCGGCGGCGGCGAGCTGTCGCAGCTGCCCCGCAAGGCACTGTCACCGTGGCACCTAGCAAACGATTCCCGCGGTATTGTGCTGGTCGGTCGCCAGCTGGTCTCCACTTCAACACCCACCTGGCTGATGCGCCCCTGCAGAGGAGCTTCCTGACTTTGATGGGCTGGCGTTTGGCTTCCCCACCCGGTGAGCCTCTTTGGGAGTGGGCTGGGCGAGGGCAGTGGGTGCGGGGGGGGGGGAGGGGAGAGGCGGCCGCGCGCCAGCTGGTGCCAGCGGCGGGCTCAGCGATTAAACAAGCAGCCGTATGATTAATTGAGCGGGCCACACAGCACGGTGCCGGGGGCGGTGCACAGCGGCATGTTACTGCGCTGAGCGAACATGGTGGCGCAGCCCCGCCGACGTGTACGCTGCCCCTTTGCGCCGCCACCTGCAGGTTTGGAATGATGCCGGCGCAGGTCCGCTCGGGGTGCTGCAGCTCACGGGGCATGTGTGCATGAGCACGCACACGTGCATGTGCCTGCGCCGGTCGGGCCGCTGCCGCAGTGCGCCCTGCCGCAGTGCGCCCTGTCCAGCGCTTACTCCGCCGCTTCTGCTGCCCGCCGCACGATGGTTGGTTAATGCCGGCTTGCCTGCGCGTCCTGTACGCAACGCGGCTCTGTCGACCTCCATTGCTGTACCACTTCCGCTCCTCCCCGCCCATGCCGCCCTAACCACAAACACCACCACGAACCTTTCTGCCGCTGCCTCGTGCACAGATGAAGGCGCTGTGGGATGCCACCGGCGGCCTGTGGGTCAAGGGCGCGCTGGTGGGCAAGCCCGCCACCGCCTTCACCTCTGGTACGAGTCTGCCCTGGGTCTGATCTGGCTGGATATCCGATGCGTTTGGAGCAGGCCGCTCCAGCCCCCCCGCCGGCCTGTCATGCACGCCTCACACCCTCCAGAGCAAACAACAGCCGTCCGCCCACTCGTTCATCCCGCCGCACCGCCCATTCCGGGCACACAAGCCTGCCCGGGCACCACACCCACCAGCTTGTTACCACACGTAATTCCTTCCGAAGGCCGTCCCACTTCCTCCTTCCATCCCCGAAATGGCCTGCCCTCCTGCCCCACCACGCATGTGCCGTGCAGTTTCCACCCAGGGTGGCGGCATCGAGACCACAATCTTGACTGCAGGCGCGGGGGGGGGGGGGGGGGGGGGGGGGCACATCGTTGCTGCTGAGGAAGGTGACGGCATTGAAGAGGGACGAAGGAGGGGGTAGCAGGAGAGGCAGTGGGGTGAGTGCTCTTCGATCGCTGCTGGCAGTGCGCCCACCAGCCTGCCTGCCCGCTCCCTCCTCTCACACCCCTGCAGTCACCCAGATGACGCACCACGGTGCTTGGGCAGGGGCGACCCGGTGGACTGGCACTGGGGGGCCAGGCAGGGGGAACAGGCGGGCAGGCGGCACACACTCGCCGCTCCAAAGGCTCTGCGTGCTGCGTAGCGCCGGTGCAACTGTTCCACCCACCCTCCCTGCGCCTGCAGGCATGATCTTTGTGCCTCCCGGATACTCCTACGGCGAGGTGCGTTGCCGTTGCGCTTGCCGTGCCTGCTGTGCCTGCTGTGCCTGCTGTGCCTGCTGTGCCTGCCAGCCGGTGCAGGGCCTGCAGCACCGACTCGGCTGGCTGCGAGCTGAACAGCCGTGCCAGCTGCCGAGGAACTGCCTACTGCCGCGAGCTACTGTGCCTGCACATGTGTAGCTCCTGGTTCTACTCCCGCTGCCGCTGCTGCTGCCGCATCTTTTGCTCCAGCAAGTGCTGGTGTCGACCAATCGCACGCGTCGGCTGCACTGTGTCCTGCTGCGCCTCTCTCCAGGCCGTCCTGCCAGAACAAATTGAACATTATCATTCTTTCCTGTCCTTTTCACTATCGAAGGGGATGTTCAAGTTCGACGAAATCCGCGGCGGCTCCTCCTGGGGCGCTGCCACGTATGCGGGGGCCGACAACTCGCGCACGCCCACGGGTATGACTGTCTACGGCTGTGAGGCAACCGTCCGCCGTTGTGCCTGCACCGCACGGGCCCTTGCCGCGCAGGCAGGCCTTGGGCTGTGGATGCTGCTGCCCGCCTTTGCGTGCATCCTTCACCGCCGGCTGCTGTGTGCACCCCTTGTCACCACATGGCTTCTTAGCTGGACAGTGCCTGCCTCCTGCGTCGCGCATCCCTCAACACATGCTGCTCCCTCCCTCCCGATGCAGCTTTGGAGCTTGACATTGCTCGCCACCAGGCGGGTGTTTGATCTTGATATTTTGTAATGTAATCTTTGTTGATGTTCCTCTCTGTTGCTTTTGCTTGCCTGAGGCAGGGGTGGAAAGGAATCCGCAGTACCATGCGTGCAGCGCCGGCACACGCAGCACCGGGCCCTTGCTGTTGACGACAGCCTGCAGCAGCACGCGCGCGGCCGCCATGCCTCCTGTCCGTGCAACCGGCCTGTTGCAGCACCTAGTGCTTTGCTGCCGGCGTGTTTGGGAGGAATTGACTACTGTCGCTCCAGGAAGGAGTGCTGATTTGCAGCGCACTGAAGCATGGCATGCTCTGCGGCTCTGCCCACTGCCTTCCACCCACAGGGCCACTACTTTGCGAAAGTCGTGAAGAAGCTCAGCGGCAAGTGAAGCCAGCGGTGAGTGCCGGCTGGGTTGTGCTCCGCCGCGCTGAGGCGCAACGCAACCCGTGGCACGGCAGAGGCAGCCCTCATGACAGGAAGTATGTGTTCATCTCTATGCAGCGTTGCCGCGTGCCCTTGCCCTTCACTTAATGGTGCAGACAAGCCGCGGAGCCTCCGGCTGGGACTTGGCGAATGCGTGTCGTTGGAAATTTTACAGACAAGTCAGCAGGCGGTGGCACCAGCGCCGCCGCCAGCCGCCGCTGCCTGCAACCTTCCTGCACGGGCATTTCCTGCCCAGCGGCCTGGTGATACTGCGTTGCCCATCTGAACAGCGCGCCGCCTGCTTGATTACCGCACACCAGCCTAGCAAACCTGTTGCTGAGCCTGTCGATTGCCGCACTGTCAACGTCACATGTCACGGGCCGCCGCTGTAAGGTGATGGCTGCACCACCAGCGAAGCTTACAGCCGGCAAGAGCAGGCGCGGGGGCCGACAGGCGCAGAGCATGGGAGAGCGCACAGCAGGGCCGCCCAAGGGGGGCAGCATGGCGTGACAGCACAGCGTGACACAGCGTGCCCGCATCAGAAAGCGATGGCCGCGTCCGCCTGGTCCTCCGGCACCACCAGCCGCCACAGCTGCTGGTAGCTCTCAAGCTGCGCCGCATCCACGCCCGCCTGCGTGGCACAGGGGGGCCAGCTGCTGGTCGGCGCATGCGCATGCGCACGGCCTGGGTCGCTGCACGCAGCGTTGGCAAGCACCGGCCCATCCCGCTGCCTGCTGCCCTACAGGAGAGGTGCACGCTGCCTTAGCCATGAGCAGCTCCTCACCTGCTTGGCCTGCCGCCCGAACTCTTGCACATCCAGAAACAGCTGCAGCGCAATCATCTTGTCCGTGTCGGGGGCTGCGCCGCCTTCGCCGCCCTGCTGCCTCGCCTTGAGCCGCTTCAGGCTGGACTCCGTCTTGCGCACGGTGCTGCAGGGTGGGGTGTGGGGTGTGGGCAGGAGATGTCGAGGCATACGCGCCGGTCGGGAAGGGCCCAATGAAATCAATCAATGGACAATCTTTCAAATTTTCGCGCGCAGGCGGCAGGCGCCGCTCTGCATGGTAGGCTGCCATGCCTGCATGCAACAACCGTGATGCATTCCTCTGCCCCTACATCACCTCAGGGTGTAATGTCGTCTGCCAGGTGAGCGCACTACGTTCCCGTGCCCGCATGCTGTGCTCGCTGTGCCCAAGCCTCACCTCAGGGTGTCGTCTGCCAGGTGAAGGTAGCGGGCGCCCACGCCTGCAGCCACTGCGGTGGCCAGCTGCTGCCGTGCCTCGCCGCTCAGCTTGGCCGCCGCTTCGGTCTGCAGGCAAGTGGGAGGGGCAGAGCGAGGCAGGGAGAGGCACGTTTAGGCCTCTCCAGCACCGCTAAAGGGCATGAGCAGAAGTGCAACGACGTGCAGGCATGCCGCCATGCGAACACGACAGCAGCACAACGGGCACCTGCAGGAAGGCCTGCAGCGGCGCCAGGATCATCGACACGTAGTGGCTCGGCCGGCTGGGCTGCGCGCGGCTGGTCATGCGGAATGTCGCCACGATGCCGCGCAGCTGCGCATCGCAGGGGAAGGGAGGGCGTATGGATGGGGCCGGGAGGGAGGGAAGGGCCACAGCGTGATGCCAGGGATGATGAACATGCTCAGACTACAGCTGGCAGCAAACGCTCGGCACCCCCATCGCTGGTTCGCACAAGCATCATCATGAGCGGGCGTAAACACAGACAAAGCAAGCCCGCCCCACCTGCTTGAGCACCACCACGCTCTTATCAACAAGACTCTCCGCCACCGCGCCCATCAGCGCGCCGCCGGCACCCTCCAGCTGCTCCGCCGCCTCGCTGAACGCGGACGCCACCGCCTCTGCCGCCTCTGCGCCTTGCCCTCCTAGCCGCTGCGAAAGCTGCGGGATGTAGGCGCTCAGCAGGCCTTCGCAGAGGGAGTCGATGTCTTGCCGCAGCGCAGCGAGCTGCTCGGGCGTCGCCGCCGCCTCCCAGCCGCCGCCGCTCCCGCCGTCGCCTTGCTGCTGCTGCGCCGCCCCTGCTGTTGCTTGCTGCCGCTGCTGCGCGCCGGCGGGCGCGGCACCGCCCTGCTGCTCGCCGCCGCCGGCGGCCGCTGTGGCTGCCGCCTCGGCGCGCTGCCGCATGTAGCCGTCAATCCATGCTGCGTAGCGTGCGAGCAGCTGCAGCGCCAGGCGCACAAACTTGTCTGCTAGGTGCGGCAGGAAGACGTCAGAGGCGATGCAGCGCTGCAGGCCCGCCCACACCGCCGCCGAGGGCGCCCAGTGCAGCGGCGGGTCGGCCGCGCCGCCGTTGCTGGTCGCCGCTGGCGCTGCTGCTGCTGGCTGCAGCACCGTGCCCGGGAGCTTGCCCTCCAGCGAGCCGGCGATGTCCTGCAGAGGGGCATGCACCAGGGTGAGGTGGGCGCGGGAACGCGCAGCAGACTCGTCCGCCGCGCTGCGCGTGCGCATGAGGGCTGCCCCTGAGGAGCCAGCGCAGCTGGCTTGTATTGTACCACCCAGCTGCCAGCAGTCCATACAGGGAGCACCAACGGAGATCAACAGTCAGCGCAGCGCACCTGGAAGCGCAGCGAAAAGTAGACGGGAAGGTTCCAACGCTTCCAAAAGGCGGCTGCAGCGGCGCTGCCCCGGAACGCCTCCACCTGCCGCAAAGCAGAGCAGGGGGTGCAGAGGCGGGAGGGGGGACTGGCTTCAGGGGTTCCGGCAGCTGTTCGCCAGCTGCACCGCGAGCTTGGCGCCGTGCCACGACAGCTGCTGCAGGCCCACCAGCGCCAGCCCTGCTGCAGCAGCACGCGTGTGCCGCGGGCGCACCGGCCCCCCAGCCGGCCCGCACCTGCGCTGCGGTGGTGCAGTACCCCTCCAGCCCCTCGATGAAGGACGTAGCTGCCAGGAAGTTGGCGTGGAAGTTGGCGGGCACGCCCGCGCTGAACACGCCTGTCCAGGGTGTGAGGCCACAGGGAAGTAGCGGGATGCGCAGCGTTAGTGCGGTGAAGGGTGTGCTGCGGCAAGCAGAGGCCGGCAGGCAAAGCAAGGGGCGATGGAACTGGATCAAGGACACTGCGGGCACCACCTGCAGCTGCATACGTCGGCTGCACACGCGCCTCCCTCCATCGCCACCCCACAGCGGCGGGCGCCTCACCTGGCAGGCTCTCCTCTAGCGCAGCATGCACCTCGGCCAGCAGCGCCCCCCCCAGGAAGTCGAAGGCCTGGGAGGTGGAGGCCTGGGAGAGGGTGTGCTCCAAAAAAGGTGCGCACTGCGCGTTGAGGCCCTCGCTGACGGCGCCAAGCACCGCGCCCAGCTGCGGGCCTGCAGGGCAGCACGGGAGATCAGCCAATCAATTGAAACAATCAACGAATGAATGAATTGCGATTGACGTCCGCCGGGAGGCCGGCAGAGGTCGCATGGGACGGGAGCGGGAGGCGGCACCGCCAGCAGCCGCTGGCCGGCCAGCATGCAGCCGCGAGCCGCGAGGGAGCGTTACAGAGCAGGTTCCCAATTGCACAACCAAGGCGTGCACAACCCAGGCCTGCACGCACCCGCGGCAGCAGGGCCCGACAGCGGCGCCGCAGCCTTCTGGTGGGCCATCGCCCGCTGCACCACCGGCGCAACCAGCGTGGCGCGCACCACCGCCTCCGCAGCCTGTAGCGGGGGGGAGGGCACGAAGAGTAACTTTTCTCATCGTCACAACACTAGAATTATACGTCTTCAGAACATATGTTACTTCACTCGACGGCGTGCACCAGTCTGCGGCGGGAAAGGGAGAGGTCCCACGATGGGAGGGCAGCGCCCACGTGCGGCGTCTGCCAACATGCACGCACCAACTTGCCATTCGCACAAGCTGTGCAGGCGGGGCTGCGCCCCGCAAGCCAGCCAACGCCTGCTCCTCCCGCTGAAAGCAACTGCCTGCCGCTGCGTCTGCTGCCCCCCCGTCAGGCCTGGCCCGCCCCCGCCGCACCTGCGGCCGCGCGATTGCTGCGTAGGCGTGCAGGCAGACTGACAGCGCCACTGGACTCTGGCTCTGCAGCGTGGCTGCCAGCGCTTCGTCCAGGTAGCCCTGCCAGTGTGGCAGCGGGGCAGGCGGCAGCGCAGGCACGTGTTGTGACGTGGCAAGGAGCAGCGCAGCGTCTGCCCATCAAGATTCCACCATTTCACACCGCAACAGGCCCCGCAACGCCCGAAACGGCAACGCATCCGCCCCCGCGGCACTGTCGAAGCGCTCTGCCGCAGCTGTCGCATGCATTGCAGCTGGGCCCCACACAACATGCACCAACAGCGCACCTGCAGAGCTTCCGCCGCAGCCTTTATGCGCGGCCGCAGCTGCCGCATGAACTCCAGCTCGTCGCCTTTAGCGCTGTAGAACTGCAGGCGGCTGACCTCCGAGGCCACTCGGTCCAGCAGGCGGCACCGCGCCTCCAGCTCCTCTGGCGCCAACGAGGCGGCTGCTGACGAGGCGCCAACGGCAACGCCTTTGGCGGCGGCGGCTGCAGAAGTGCCGGCGGCGGGGCCGCCAGAGGCGGCGGAGGCTGCGCCGGAGGCGCACACCTCGCCCAGCAGCTTGTCCACTTTTGACATCACGTGGGCGGTGTCCTGCAGGGCGGCGACTGAACGAATGGTTGATGGATTGAGTGATTGATGTACGGCAGGGCAGCGAGCGCAGCGTGGCGGCGCCCAAACCGTGCGCATCCCAGCGATGCTGCGCCACCCGCCCCGCACCCGCCTGCATCAGCTCGAGCAGCGCGCGCGCCGCCGCCACCGCCTGCCGCCGCGCCAGCCCGCTCTGCAGCTCCGCCGCAGCGCCGGCGATGCCGCCACGAGCGGACTCGAGCTTTTCCTGCATACAGGCAGAGCAAGCGCAGCAGAGGCAGTTTCTGAAACGACTGCCGTCACGAGCGGATTATTGCTTCTCCTGCACAGGGCAAGCGCGGCAGTACATCTTGAAGTTCTTTGCTAAGCTGGCGCCCCTGACCTGCAGCAGCTCCGTTCACTGGCAGCATTCATCTAGCAGAAGCCAGAGCCAAGGGACTACCAGCCCGCCCGGCAGCCAGCCTGCAGCGCCCCCAGCCCCCTGCAGCGGCACGCCCAGCAGCGGCACCCCAGCACCCGCCTGCAGCTCCAGCAGCGGGCGTTGCATGCGCGCCAGCGAGCCGTCGACGTTCACCAACTTGGTGGACAGGCTAACAAAGTCGGTGTAATCGTCGTTGATCACCTGAGGAGGACCGATGATGATGCTTTGAGAAGAAGCGAGCAAAGAGCAAGGGCAAGCCGCAGCGGGACCAGCCGGGCACAGGCGCACACCGTGGCGGACGCGCGCCACACCGCCGCGCCTCCTGCGTGCGCGCAGCACCCACCTCCACCAGCTTGTTCTTCAGCGCGTTCAGGTGCGAGTGCAGCTCGGTGCTGAGCGTCTCCAGGGGCACCTGCGCAGGGGAAGCAGAGCAAGCCGAGGTGGGCGCGTGCGTGCGGTCGGGTGGCGGCACCGACGCTGCCGCCCGCCTGCCCAGGCGTTCCCGCACGCACATAGCGCTTCAGATCGGCCACGTAGGCGGCTGGGTTGAACTCTGGGGCCAGGAAGAGCTCGGGCTTGAACCACAGCGGCAGAGAGCTGTCCGCCATACTCAAACTTCCCACTGCAGATGCAGCCGCTGCGCCTGCACCATCAGCAGCCGTATGTGCCGCCATGACGAGCGCCGGCCAGAGCAGGGGCTGTGCTGGGCAGGGGCTGTGATCGATGGGGCTCGCCCCGGTTGCAGGTGGTGCCTGATGGTCGCACTGCTTCAGGCAGCGATGCAGTTCATGATCGTTCCGTTGTCGCACGAACACTGAGGCGCAGCACGTTCGCAGCAGCAGTGCGCCGCCGCAACTCGCGGCCGAGCCCTGCATTGGTCAATCCGACTTCGCACCCAATCGCTGGTTTGCGATCAACGCCGGCTGGCGAGCAGCCACCACCATGTGGGCGCTCGCAGCTCCCTTCACGCCCGCCGTTTCGGCAGCAGCCACTATGTTGGGCCCGCAGCTAGCCCCTGCAGTAGCTCTGGGCTGCGCGAGGCAGCTTGCAACGAGCGCTGCTGCAGCCGCCGGCCCTCCTGCCGCCGCCGCCACTGCCGCTGCCGCCGCCACTGCCTGGCAGCAGCGCTTCGAGGGCGTCGCGCCTGGCAGCGTGCTCCGCATATACCTGCCCGACTGCGCTGCAGAGCTGGCCGTGACGGTGGGAGAGCATGAGGCCATTGAGCTGGCCAGCAGCAGCTGCGGGCTGGCGGCGTCGGCAGCGCCGCACGACGGCCACCCTGGCAGCACCTTGGGTGAGTCTCCAGGCGCCGCCGCGCTGTCAGAATGGTGCTCTTGCTGCTCTGTTGTTGAAAGTGTCGTGCCATCCAAAGCAACGCACATGCATGCATTAAGACAGTGGCCGAGCATCCGCCGTGCATCCCCACCGCCGTCGCCCTAACGCCGCTTGCAGTGACGGTCGCCCAGCTGGCTGGCAGCGATCCGCTGCGCCTGCACGCGCGTGCGCCCTCCCGCTTTCTGACGCTGGAAGCCGCCACCGGAGGCGGCAGCGTAAGCGTGGAGGTGATTCAGGAAGGCAGCGTGAGGCTCAGCACGCGCGGCGGCGACATTTCAGTTCCCAAGGTGGGCACCATGGCGACTCGTCATGCGTCGCCTGCCTGCAGTTGTGGGTATGTGTGCACATGCTCTGTTGCGCCGTGCCTTCCCATCAGCTACCCGGCTGCACACCCGAGTGGCACAGCAGGGCCCCACACAAACTGGCATGCATGCACACATGAGCGCGCCGCCGCCTGCACCCCCTTGCCTGCAGGTTAAAGCAGTGGATGCGCACCTCACCTCCGGCGGCGGCGCCATCCGCGGCTCGGTGACCGGCGTCGACGTGCGGCTGCGCTCGGGGGGAGGGCCGGTGCAGCTGCGCAGCCTGGTTGGCAAGCAGGTGGAGCTGAGCAGCGGCGGCGGCGCCGTCACGCTGGGCGCGTGCTACGCCGACCAGCTGCACCTGCAGTCGGGTGAGTAGGGTTGCTGCGTATGCGTTTGCTTCCGCAGATGTAACCAATCCTGTGCCGTTCATGTGCGTGGCATTGCCTGCGTGCTTGCTTGTTTGTTGTGTGGGTATGAGTCGAAGCCGAGGCTGCTGCGCCATGGCGCCTCCCTCCACCTTCTGCCCGCAGGCTGCGGCCCCGTCCACGTCATCGCTTTGCTGCCCCCTCACGCCTCCCTCCATCTGATGTGTTGATTGATTGACCTGTTATATTCATGCCCGATGCTGACCGCAGGCGGGACCCGTCCACGTCATCACCATGGACCGTCCCCTCATGCTCCCCCACCAACGCTTCCATCCTCTGCCCCCACGTGCCTCCCTCCCTGTGCTGGTGGTAACCAACATCCGAGGACGCGGCGGCGACGCGTTATAACCAACATTTCCACCCTCTGCGCCACCCGCAGGCGGCGGCGCCGTCCACGTCACCAACATGGACTGCCGAAAGGGCGCGGCCGCCCTGCGCTCCTCCGGGGGGGCCGTCACGATAGATTCCTTGGACGGGAACCTGGCTGTTGAGAGCGGGGGCGGCGATGTGCAGGTGTGTGCACGCGGCGTGTGTGCAGGGGATCTGCGCGGCAGGGGAGCCATGCACCAGCAGGGGAGCGGTCAGGCAGGCGCTCGAATGCCTGGGAGGAGGTCCGCAGCCCTGTCGCCGTGCGCTTGTTCTCTTTGCGCTGCCTTGCAGTGCGGCCAGCTTTTTCCCTGCCCGAACCCCCCTCCATCGCCACAGGTCCAGCTGCACGACAACGCCGGCAGCGTCAGCATCGCCAGCGGCGGCGGCAACATCCAGCTGTTCCTGAACCCCGCCGTCGCCGGCCGCCTGCTGCTGCGCAACGCCGGCCGCGTGGCGGCGCGCCCCGGCACCGTGCGGGTTGCACAGCCGCAGGAAGACGGCAGCCTGATGCTGCCGCTGCCGCTGGGCTCTGCCACATCAGCAGCGGCGGCAGCGGCGGCAACGGCCGGCGCCACGGGCGTGCCGCCGCCGCCCAGCCGGCTGCAGCGTGGCACGGCTGGGTCGCAGCTGCAGCAGCAGCAGCAGCAGCAGCAGCAGCAGCAGGAGCGGCGCGGCGGCGGCCCGCCGCCGGGCAACGCCAGCAGCCCGGCAGGCAGGGGCGCTGCTCCTGGCGGCGCTGAGGTCGTGCTGGATGCAGGTGCCTGGGCGGCCTGGAGCTGGGCGTGTGCTTGCGCTGGGTGGGACTGCGACGTGCAGGGTAGCTCCAGCCTCCTTCTTGCCTGCTAGTTGTACCATATCCGGGTTGGGTGGGCTGGCCTGACCTGCATGCCCCCCGCATTGATGGTTGCAGGCGGCAGCGGCACCATTTCCATCAGCGAGCGTGGCTGGATGGATGCGCTACGCCAGCGCTACACCTGACGATGCACTCCCATTCGCTTTCGCACGGGCTCGCCATCCATGCATCCCTGCCGCTCGACAGCTCCGCATTCCCAGGAGCTGGATGCAAGGTGGTTGCCAGCGCTGCAGCCGAGCCCTGTGTTTTTTGGGAGGCGGACGCACACCGCTGTCGCGCTCCTTTGTACCGTTGCCGGGGCTTCCCACGGCGGCTTTGCCTCGGCAACAGCTGGCTTAGAACACATTCGTCAGGAGACCCAGGACGCGAGCAGTGGTCCTGGCAGGCTGAAGCCACGAAGGCGCAGAGGGGCAGCACGCGGCGCCAAGTGACGTCGCTGTGCGCAAGCCTTGCGCAAACCACGTGCGCGGCGGTGGGTGCCGCCGCCCCTTGTAAAACTGCCCCTGCCGGTGATGCGACCGGGCTCTCAACTGCTCCTTGTGCATCGTCACCCAAGCGTTTCAGGTGCCCCCGTCCAGCGCCCCTCTGCGACCTGCGCCGGACCTGCGCCGAACCACGGTTCCCCCTTGCCACGGTCGTCGTCGCACCTGTGTGCATAACATACATATATCTTTGGTGTAACAGGAGTACCTGGAGGCCCCAAGCAGAGCCGGTGCCCCCAGCAGAGGGCCCCCAGGAGCTCCTAGGAGGTGGCAGGCAGTCACGAGTTGAGTGCTCACCGGAGCCCCGCCGCGCGAATATCAACCTCTGCGTGCTGTACACGGCCCTCGTCCGAGGCACCTGGTCCGCGCGGCCCGGTCGCTATTGCAAAGCGTCCTCAACCTCTTCGCCAAGCGCCTGGTGTCCTCGCTCCCCCGCCAACACCTGCGATCATCCGAATACATCCTCGGTCAGAGGGTAAGCAGGCGTGTCAAGCGGCTTGGGCTGCCTGATGCCCCAAGCTTGCAAGCCCCGTCCCCACGCCCGCCGGGAGCCCGCTCTCAAGGTTCACTCGTGTCCTTCTGCAGGCCAACGGCGCGAGCGGAGCGGTGGCACTTATCTATGGTGCGTCGCTGTTTCCTCCCCCCTCGCCTGCTCGCTCGGCCGCCTCTGCCGCCCTCCCTCTGTGTACATAACTGCCGGCTGGCTGCCGCGCCGGTGCCCGCACGCCTGTCCGCACCATCGATGGCGGTGCCCCTAGCCCGTCGCACCCTTTGCCCCTGCAGGACCCGCCGCCGCCGGCGGTCGCCCCCGCCGAGGCGACGCCCTCAGAGCCAGCGCAGCCCATGGAGACGGAGCAGGAGGAGCAGGAGAAGCAGCAGCAACAGCAGCAGCAGCAGGCGGCAGAGCCGCCGGCACCAGAACAGCGGGCACCGGACGCTGCCGCACCGCCCGCGGCTGCCAAGCCAGAGCCCGAGGCTGACCCTGTTGAGGCAGCGGCAGCGGCCGTACCGCCGCAGCCCGCTGGCGATGTGCCCCCGGCGCCGGCAGCACCTGTGCCTGTGGTGCCTGCAGAGCAGCAGCCGGCGGCTGGAGCTGCCGACGCGACGGCAGCGGCGGGCCGGGAGGCACACGCTGGGGAACGTTCGGTAGAGGCGGAGGCAGAGGCGGAGGCAGAGGCCAAGCCAGACTTGGAAGCGCAGGAGGATGAGGAGGTGGCGGCAGCGCTGTTTGACCTGGCGGCAGCACCCACCACCTCGCCCGCGAAAGCAGCGGGGCCGGCGGCGGTGGCGGCCAGCCACCACTACCAGCCGCAGGGCCTCGACGACCCTTACCAGCAGTACGCGGCGGCGGCGGCGGCGGTGGCGGCGGCGCGGTGGCAGGATGGCGAGGGGCGTGTCGGCGGGGTGACCAGCCCGCGCAAGCGCCCCCGCAAGCCCAACAAAACGCTGGCTATGTATGCAGAGTTCACAGGTGACACTGGAGGGGGTGGGGGTTTTGGTCAGCATACGGGATTAAGTATGCATCGTCCTTTGAAAGGAGGGGCAACCAGCAGCGCAGCAAGGACGTGCGTGTGGGTTGGACGCGCGTGCGTGCCGGCGGCAGGGCAGGCCGGGTTTGCAGCAGCAAGCCGGCGCTGTGACCAATGCCGCCTCCCTCCCGCCACCCAGCTCGGGCTCCCCCGCCGTCCAGCTGCCATGCTGCCGCCCCACTTCATGCTCGCTGCTTCCTCTCCTCCTGCAGACGAAGAGTCAGACAAAGAGGACGAGGCTGCACCTTACCGTCGGCCGGCAAAGCGCGGCGGGCGCGGGCGCGGGCGCGCCGGCGGCGGGCGCGGCGGCTGGGGCGGCGCCTACCCTGCCCGGGAGCGCGAATCCACCGCAGACAGCCGGGACATGACCTGGCAGGCGGCTGCCACTGCGGCGGCGGCGCACGGCGCGCTGCCCGGCATGCTGCGCCCGATGGCGCCGCCCGCCGGCGCGCCGCCGCCTCCGCTGCCAGAGATGCTGCGCCAGCCGGCCAAGCGCTGCGCCATGCACGCCTACATAGCCCACTTCATCCAGCACCACCAGGCTACCGCGCAGGCGGGCGGCGCAGCGCAGCAGGCGCTGCCGCTGTCGCTGCTGCACCAGCAGCACGGCGGCGCGCCGCCCATGCCGGCGCCGCAGCAGCAGCTCTGTGCCGGCCTGCCGCAGCACATCGCTGCCCCACTGGTGGCTGCCTTGGCAAACGGCGGCAACGGCCTGGCCGCCCTGGCGCCTCTGCTGCACAACTCTGGGGCCAGTGCCGCTCTGGCGGCGCTCATGGCAGCGACCCGCGGGGGCGCCGGGGGCGCCGGCGGTTTGGGCCTGCTCCTGCAGCAGCTGAATCAGCAGCACGCGCCGTCTCAGCAGCAGCAGCAGGTACAGCAGCAGCAGGCGCAGCAGCAGGCGCAGCAGCAGCAGCAGGCGCAGCAGCAGGCGCAGCAGCAGGCGCAGCAGCAGGCGCAGCAGCAGCAGCAGGCGCAGCAGCAGGCGCAGCAGCAGCAGCAGCAGGCACAGCAGCAGCAGCCGCTGGCTGGCATCCTTGCCGGGCTGCCGCCGCACCTCGCTCAGGCCCTCATGGCAGCCAGCGGCGGCGGCAGCTTGGCTGCGGCCGGCAACACGGCGGCGCTGCACCAGCAGGCGCGCGCCGCGCTCAGCGGGCTCGCAACCCTGCAGCTCCCACCACAGCTGGCGGGTGAGCTGGCACTGTCAATGCGTTCACTGTGTTCGGGGTTGCCCGCTGGCTGGCCTTTAGGCAGGTCGTCAGCGCGGCTCTCGCTCTCGGCGGCTCAGCGTGGATTTTGGGCCTGGGGCGCAGATATGCCCGCCGAGCGCCGTGTCGCGTTCGTGCTGCACGGGGAGCGGCTCTTGCTGCCGGGTTGCGCTCAACTCACGCTGTCCGTCCTCCTGCTCCCTGCTTTTGCGTGCAGGTCTGCAAGGCGCTCTCGCCGCCGCTCTGCCTGCTGGGCTGCTTGGCCAGCAGCAGCAGCAGCTGCCGTTCCAGCTGGCTGGCATGCTGGGTGGCGCCGCAACGGCGCCCGTCGCGCCGCAGCTGCCGCCGCAGCTGGCAGCAGCCGCCGCCCAGAACCCGGCGCTGCAGGTGCATGCTGCCTGCATTCTGTACCTACCACGTGGCAGTTTGCAGCACAGGGCCGTGTTGTGTGAACCTGCATGCCACCCCTGCACATTGGCCCTGCATCATCTTGCTACCGAGGTGCAGCCACTCACAAACGCGCCGCCCGCCTTTGCCTGCCTGCTGCAGAGCCTGCTGGCCCAGATGCCTGGCGGCGCCGGCGCGGCAGGCAGCCCGGCAGCCGGCCGGATGTCTGATGTGCTGGGGCAGCTGATGGCGCTCCAGAGGCAGTTCCAGCAGCAGGGAGGTGCTCGGGAGGCCGCACCTGCCGGGCAGGCTCCCGACGCCGCTGCAGCGCAGCAGCGCGCGGGCACGCCGCAGCAGAACACTGGCACGCCGTCGCAGCAGCCCCAGGGGACTCTCATTGCCCAGCTGATGGTGCAGGCACAGCAGCAGCAGCAGCAGCAGGCGGCGCAGCAGCACGCCCAGCAGCAGCAACAGCAGCAGGCCGCGCAACAGCACGCTCAGCAGCAGCAGCAGCAGCAGGCGGCGCAACAGCACGCTCAGCAGCAGCAGCAGCAGGCCGCGCAGCAGCAGGCCGCACACCAGCACGCGCAGCAGCAGGCCGCACACCAGCACGCGCAGCAGCAGGCCGCACACCAGCACGCGCAGCAGCAGGCCGCACACCAGCACGCGCAGCAGCAGGCCGCACACCAGCACGCGCAGCAGGCGGCGAAGCAGCAGGCGGCGCAGCAGGCACAGGCGCAGGCGCAGGCGCAGCAGCAGCCTGCAGGCGGGCTACCTGACATGCAGAGGCTGATGGAGAGTTTGAAGGCTGCGAATGCCGCTGGTGCGGGCGCCGGTGGCGCGGCGGGTGCACTGCAGACCCTGCTGCGCACCATGGGCGGCCAGCCGCAGCAGCTGATGCACATGATGCAGATGGTGCAGCAGCAGCGCCTGCGGCAGATGCAGGCCGGCGGCACATGCCCACCACAGCAGCAGCAGCCGGCTGCGGCACAGCCTGCAGCGCACGAGGTGGAGCCGCCTGCAGGAGGACAGATGGGGAAGGCGGCTGCTGGTGCGGCAACCGAGGGTGGCGACGCCGCCGCGTGCTCGCAGCAGCAGCAAGAAAGCCACCAAGAGGAAGGCAAGCCTGTGCCGGATGAGGGCGAGCATGCCAAGGCGCAGCAGCCAGCAGGCGAGCCAGCCAACGGCGATGCGCCAGGCGAAGGGCCGGCGGCTGCCGACGCTCCAGAAGCCAACGCCACAGCACCTGGTGCAGCCAAGGAGGGCGGCGCAGCCACAGTGGCGGCTCTTGACGGCCAGGCGGCGGCCGAGGGGCGGCAGGCCAGCCCCGCGCCGCGGCACAACGGCGTCGCTGCGGCGTCGTCGCCGCCAGGCGCCGCCGCCTCGCCTCGCGCCGGCGCTGCCGGTGCTCAAAGCCAGCTCAAAGCCGGCCATGAAGCGCTGCATGCGTCGCACCGCCCAATGAAGGAGCTGCAGGCGTCGCTGTTGGCGCAGGCGGGCGTCAGCGCCGCCGCGCTGGCGGCGGTGCCCGCCGGGCCTGCCGGCGCGGCGCAGCGCACCGCCATGATGCAGCAGCTCATGGCGCAGCTGCAGCAGCAGCAGCAGGCGGCGGCGGCCCTCGCAGGGGGCCAGGCTGGCGGCGTGGCAGCGGCGGCCGCGCCAGCGGCAGCACCGGCGGTGCCTGCTGTGGAGAGTGCGCCGGCTGCGGGCGTGCAGGTGGGAAGGGGAGATGCATGGGGAGATGGGTGGGCAGCAGAGGCGGCGTCCTGGCATTGCCAGCACCACGCGTCTCTCTGTCCTCCCTGCTCCCACACCCGACCCACGATCCCCCAATTGCAGCAGGAAGGCAGCTAGACTGCGCGGAGCGCGGTTCTCTAGGCCACTGCGCCAAGGCCTTCCCTGGTCGCGGCGTGGCGCCGCTGTGCATGGACGAGCGCGGCAGGGGTCCCTCGGGCAGTCCGACGGTGCATTTACACAGCCATTCATTCCTCTCAGACTCAGTCGTAGCGCGTGTGCGCTAGCATCCTATCCACAGCTGCCCCTCCCAGCCTCCTGCATGCCCCGCCTTCGGCACTTCCCTCATTCCTCAACTGTTGGTCCTCCTCAACTGTTAGTCCTCCTCCGCTCGCAACGGCGGCTTGCTCGCTGCAGGTGCATGCCAGGGCCGCACACGCCTCCTGCGTGTCTGTGTGCCCTCCTCTGTGCTGTAAATATTGTTGTCATGTTGGAAGCACGGAGGTGGAGAGTGGATTTGGTAGTGCGGAGACGGGGGGATGTGCTGGTCAGCTACCAGGAGGCGCCGTGTCACGCCGCGGTCACCCAATGCCCGCCATCACGCCGGGCGACCTCTGCCGAGGTTGATCACTCGGTGCGTCCCTCCGCTTCTCGAGCCTTGCGTCTCCAGAGAGGCTGCAAAGGCTCCTAGAGCCCTCTCACTTTTGCTGTTCTCCCGCAGGCCCACCAAAATGGTGGGCTGGCGTCCCTGGGGTAGGTGGTCCTGCGGAATAGCGGACGCCGAATGGGAAACCGACCAGGTGCGCAGGGAGGGGAGAGCTCGAGCTCGGCTGACTGGGCAGCCTGCGTTGCCACGCTCCCGCCGCTGCTTTACAACCTGCATCATCCACCCGACGTGGCGCAGCCCGTTGCGGGCCGCCTGTTCTACCCCACCCCCGCCGGCGGCGGCGGTGGCGGCGCCGGCGGCTGGCTCTCGCGCGGGTTGCTCATCGCGGGCAGCTGGCTGGGCCAGGTGCGGTCAGGGGTTTGTGCCTGGCGCAGTCTGAAGAGTGTCTGGCACGTTGCATGCAGCGGACCAAGGTTTGTGTCAGCTTGCGTAGGCCGAGCTTTGGAAGGCGTGCGACCCCAGCTGCAGCCACTTGAAATAGTGTACCGCTCACCTCTCTGTGCACCCCTCTCCGTCCCACCTGCTCCGCGCCGCTGGCTCGCCCCCTCCCGTTGGGTGCGCAGGACCGGATGCCCCACCTCTCTGCCCCACCTGCTGCGCCTGCTGCTTGCCCCCTGGGTGCCCCCCTGCTTGGCCCCCTGCAGGGTTGGATGCCGCACCTCAACTATGCCCGCGGCCTGGCCGCTTTCCTTTGCTTCCGCCTGCGCGGCCGCGGGCACACGCTGCTGCGCCACGCCCTGACCGCGGTGGCGCTGGCGCTGGGCAAGTGCGGGCGGCTGCAGCTGTTCCCCGGCGCAGCGCCGACGGCAGGCCTGGCAGCCATGCCGCTCGTCATCTTCTCCCACGGCCTGGGCGGGCACTGCTTCCTGTGAGTGGCGGCTGTGGCACGTTTTCGAGGTGTTTTGTGCCTGTGAGGCGTGTGGTACGGTTGTCACTGAGTGGTGCCAACCAACAGTCTGCGCCGCTCTGCTCTTCATCCTCTCTCCCCACCTTGGTGGGCACCGCTTCCTGTGAGGGGTTGCAACAGACGTGTGTGAGCGCCGCCCGCAGGGATTCTCCAAGCAGGGGAGCGTAGCAGCGGCTGCCAAGCTCTGCTGAGGAGGGGGGGAGACCAACTCCAGACACGTGGCAAGTGGCGCATGAGCTTGCCGCGGAGCCACTCACCCGCATTTGTTGCTCCGTCCCTGGCCCCCTGGCCCTCTTGCCCCGCGTGCAGCTACAGCCTCATCTGCTCAGAGCTTGCATCCCAAGGGTACGTGGTGCTGGCGCTGGAGCACGCCGACGGCTCCGCCTCTGCTGCCCGCCTGCCCGGCGGCCGCTGGAAGTTTTACGCTGGGTTGGGCGACGAGGCGGCGCAGGTGTGTGGGTGGTGGTGGGTGGGTGGTGGTGGGTGTGGGTGTGGGGTGGGGGTGGGGGTGGGGTGGGGTGGGGTGGGGGGGGGTGGGGGGGGGGGGGGGGGGGGGGGGGGGCGGGGGGGGGGGGGGGGCGGGGGGGCACGTGCCACGGTTGATCCGACTCTGGCGCAGCAGCGCACGACAGTCGCTGTCAGTTGCAGGCCTCGTTTGCAACTGCCGCCTCCCGCCGCGCGTGTCTGTGTCCTGGGCTGACTGCCCGGCCACCCCCTTGCCCTTGCTGCATCTGCCCTGGCTGCATCGCCAGGTGGCCAAGACGAGGGTGCGGGTGCAGGAGATGAAGGCAGGGCTGGCGCTGATGCAGGCGCTGCACCGAGGTGAGGCACGGCTGTGTGTGCTGGGACTCACTGTCAAGGGGGGGTCGGAGGCGTGCCAGGGCGCGTGGGTGGAGAGGCCCGCCAGGGGCTGGCATGTGCCTGCCGTCAACAGCAGTGGGTTGGCCTGCTTGCAGTCGCTGCGCTCCACATCACACCACCCCTGCTGCGCCCCCCCCCCCTCCAAAAAGTCCTTCCCCCTCGCCTCCCTCCGCCCCACTTCACGAGCGCAGGCGATGCGCCGCCTGGGCTGAGGCTTAGTCACGGCCTGAACCCTGCCGCTTTCTTGAGGGGCCGCCTGGACATGCGCTGCGTCGCAGCGGCGGGACACAGGTGGGACACAGGTGGGACCCCGGGGCGGGCCGGCCGCGCGGGGGGTTGCACGTGGCGCGCCGGCGCCGCAAGGGCAGCAAGGGCGCGCCCTGACGCGTGTTGTACGCCCGCATCTGCGCAAGTGCGCCCACCCCCACGTGCCCGCCTGCGCGCCCACCGGTGCCCCGCGGGCCGCCTGCTGCAGCTACGGCGGCGCCACCGCCGCGGCGCTGGTGGCTGAGGACCCGCTCTTCAGATGTGGGGTGTGCCTTGATCCCTGGTGAGGCGTGGGGAAATGACGGTTAGTTAGATAGACGTATTAAGTTGCATGGAGAGATTAGGGCGTCTACCCATACCCAGGCCCGGCCGTCACCTGCCCTTGGGTCGCACCGCTCCTCTCGCCTGCTGCGGCACGCCTCTGCCAGCCCCCCGGCGCCGCGTGCCGGCGAGGCACGCGGCTCGCGGTGCTGCAGCACACGCTGTGCGTCCCCTCAAGCGTGTGCCCCAATCAGCGCTGCCCACCCACTTCACCCCTTCACCCCCTCACCCCCTCACCCCCTGACCCCTCCCCTGGTGTCGACGCACCCCGCACTAGTCTTGCACACCCCCACCCCACCCCGCCCCACCCCATCATCCCTCACAGGCTCCTCTCTTCCTTTCCCCCTTCCTTTCTGCCTCCCTTTCCCTCGCAGGTGGCCTGCTGTGTATCCAGAGTCGCAGGCGCTGCGCCGCTGGCAGACGCGCGCCCCCCTGTTTGTGTGCGGCAGCCACGACTGGAACGTGCCCAACTCGTTCGGCCAGGTGTGGGCGGGGGTGGGGGTGGGAAGGGGGTGTGCAGGCTGGGGGGAGGGGAGGCCCGCTGGAGAGCTTGCCGCTTCCCAGCGGCCTCAGCATGCGTTTGCTGACCAGCTTCGCTCCCGCTTACCCGCTGTGTGCCCGCTCCACCTGCCGATCCCCTGCCTGCCTGCCTGCCTGCCTGCCTGCCTGCCTGCCTGCCTGCCTCCTGGTTCCCTACCTCCCCGTGCAGTTGAGCTGCGGCGGCGAGCGGCAGGAGCAGATCCTGGCGGCGGCGGCGGCGCGGCGGGAGGGCGGCGAGCGGAGCGGCGGCGGCGCGCTGCTGCTGTGCATCGCCGGCAGCTCGCACAACACTTACGCGGGTGGGTGGCGGCAGGGCAGGTGGCCCTGTAGTCGTAGGGTCAGAAAGGAAGCAGACAGCTGCCACTGGGCGCAGCAGCATGCTGCTGCCCCCAACCCCTCTGCTTTTTTTCTTCTTCTTTTTTGCCCCGCCCCGCCCCGCTCCACTGCCCTAATTATATACTCCCCCTGCTCATCTGCTCCCCCCGCTCATCTACCCCCCCCCCCTCGGCGCTGCCAGACGTCCTGCCGCTGTTTGGCACGCCGGCAGGGTGGCTGCTGGAGCGGCTGGGCCTGAGCGCGCGGCTGGACCCTGTGCTTGGCATCCACCTGTGCACCACCTCTGTGCTTGCATTCCTGAGGTGCGCCGTGGTGTGTGAGGGACGTGTTGAGTGCCGCCAGTGCGCCACCTCTGTGCCCGCGTTCGTCGGTGCACATGGGGAGGGGACAGTGCACGTGCGCCACACATTCATGCTGCTGCTGCTGCTGCTGCTGCTGCTGCTGCTGCTGCTGCTGCTGCTGCTGCACTTTTTGAATAAACAAGCGAGGGCATGCCTTGGGTTTATTGATCGACAGGGCGCCGTGGGGAGAAGGCAGCACGGGGGCGTGCGTCCCTGGTGCCTGCCCGTTTCACGAGCAGGCCCCCCCCCCCCCCCCCCCCCCCCCCCCTTCCTCGTGCCTCTGCAGTACGCACCTGCCCCTGACAGAGGACCAGCGTGCCGTGCAGAACTGGGAGCCCCACAAGGCTGAGTCGGCGCCCCGCTGGGCCGCCATCGCGCAGCGTGACGTGGCGGACAGCGCCGGCGGCGGCGGCGGCGGGGGGCTGTTCAACTGGTGCAGGGGGTAGGCGGGTACAGGAATCGAGGGCAGGCAGTGCTGCCGCCGCGCCGGTGAGGGTGGGCAGGCGATTGCGGCACGCATGGGGCCTACCGATACGCCACCAACTCTCTTTGCTTGCCAACCCTGGCTTGCCCCGCCCGGGGCCTGCTGCTGGGGCTGCCTGATTGACAGATTCTGATTGATATGCTGCCTCTCCTTGCTTGCCAACCCCGACGCGCAGGCTCTTCCCCGCCCTGGGCCTGCTGCTCGGGCTGCCTGGGGCTGCCTGGGGCCGCTCTCTTGACTGATACCCTGCCTCTCTTTGCCTCCCCCCCCGACGCGCAGGCTCTTCCCGGGCCGGGGCCTGCTGCTCGGAATGTCCGACCTCCTTATCGACACGTTCCTGCCCAAGGCGACAGCCTTCCGACAGGTGAGTGTGTGTAAATGTGAGGCAGCGACTTGCCGACCCTGCGTTGTTGTTGGGCATCAGCCCGATGCGTCCGTGGTGTGGACATCCTGCTGTGATTGGTCCCCCCCACCCCACCCACCCTTTCACCTCTACCTTGCCGCGCAGGCTCCGGCTGGGCCGGTGAATGGCAAGGCGGCAGCGGCGGCAGCGTCAGCTGGCCAAGGAGACGTTGACGGGGAAGAAGGCGCGGCGGGAGGAGCAGAGTGGCTAGATGATGTGGTGACGGGTGCAGAGGCGGCAGAGGCGGCGCTGCCCTCGGCCAACCCGGCCAGCGGGCCGCACCCGCACGCGCCCGGCGCGCGCGCCGACGCACCAAACTTGTCAGGAGCCACCCGGCCAAAGGGCGGCGGAGTGCCGGCGCTGCCTGCGGCGCGGCGCGCGGCGCTGCGGGGCGCCGCGGGGCGGCGCTACCGGGGCAGCGTGGGCGAGGAGGAGGGGGAGGTGATGGCAGCTCTGCTGGGGGGGGAGCACATCTTCAAGCTGCGGGTGGTGGAGTGAAGCCGCGGCAGCGGCGGCAGCACTGCTGGCAGCGGCGCAGCGGCGGGAGCACGAGGGCGGTGTGTGCACCCGTCGTTCTCGCTGTCAGCCGCCACTGTGCAACCACTGAAGCGATCCCCATTCTGCACATACAAGTCAGTTCATCACAGCGTTCCCTTCACCGCTGTGAATCCTTTGGGTGACAGCCTGGCAGCAGGGGACGCGTGCGGCAGGCATCACGTTGGTCGCATCTTCGTCCCTCCTGTGTTGTGCTGCAACTGCTGCCCCTGTGCATACAGTGTCTGTGGGTTACACTGCAGTGTGGTGCAGGCTTTGAGGAGCGACAGCAAGCAACCGAGCAGAGCAGGCCGCCGCGCCTCAGCACGGCGTGTCGACCCTGCGGGCAGCGCTGCGCCTCTCGCCGAGGCCTCACGAGGCCGCCGCCTGCTGCTGCTGCTGCTGCTGCTGCTCTGCCGCCGCTTCTGGCAGCTCGGTGCGCGGCGGCAGCTCCCCAACCGTGTCGAACCGACCCTCATATTTGGGTGGCGGCCGCGCCGGGCGGGGCAGCAGCCTGCCCTTTGCCTCAAACCAGTCGGGCCGCAGCAGCGCGCGCAGACCCAGCTGGTTGTAGTAGACGGTGGTCACGCTGCCGCCGGCCTTCTCAATCGCTGCCTTGGCTGAGGCAGACACTTGGCTGACCTGCAGGGGGTCATGCATAGGGGGTCATGCATAGGGGGCCAGGGAAGGGTGGTGGGCGACTGCGTGAAGGCACCGGAGGGCTTCAGCAAGGAGGCCGGCAGCAGGCGCTGCATACTTTTTTGTGCGACGCGTCGCACGCATGCTGCCGCACCGCCGGCAGCACGCCGCCGCCGCGCCCCCACTCGTCAAGCCCGCACCGCGCCGCCTCCCTCCAGCGCTGCTCCCGGCGACCCCCAGCCCCTCAGCCCCCACCTGCAGGTGCACCGGCACGCTGAACTGCCCAGCCCCGCGGGCCAGCAGCTTGACGCCCCACCCCATCTTGCGGCCCACGCAGTTGGACTCGCGCAGGTCCCGCATGGTGATGACGCGGTCGGTGGGCAGCCGCCTGTCGTCCACCCAGCGCTGCAGGTCCTCCAGATTCAGGGGGCTGCAAGCGGCAGGGAGGGGGGGAGGCAGGGTGGAGGCAGGGTCTGGGAGGCGGGGTGAGGAGGTGGAGGGTGCGTGGGGCAGGGAGGGGACGCAGAAAGCGGCCTGTTGGAAGAGTCCAGCATGCGGCCCGAGGCCGTAGGCGCCGCCCACCCAGACAGTTGGTTGAGGTCCTGCTGCGTGGAACAAGTGACGCCAGGGCAGCACCCTTGCCTGCCAGCCGGCTGCAGATACTTGAACAACAGGCGTCCCACAAGGCGCCGCCCTGGGGCTGCTGCTGCTCCCGAGCGACTTTCCACGTCGCCGCCCCTTATGTGCCCTCACCGGTACCAGCGTGCGTGCGGGTTATGGAAGCCGCGCTTCGGCGTGCGCATGCGCAGCGGCGTCTGCCCGCCCTCAAAGCCAAGCCGCGGCGAGCGCCCGGTGCGCGCTTTCTGGCCCTTGTGTCCCCGCCCTGACGTCTTGCCGGTGCCACTACCGATGCCGCGTCCCACCCGCTTGGGCTGCACAGGCAGAGGAGGGTGTCGAGGGCGGACACGTCGGGCTCCTCCTCAGGCGGCGCCGCCTGCCGCCCGACGGCAACCCTTGGCTCCCGCACCCCGCGTGCCCCATCTCACGTAGTGAGTGGCTCCAGGGTTGTCTGCGATGTTGTTGAGCGAGATGTACTCGCGTTCAGGGCCGCGCACCGCGGGCATCGCGCTGAACCAGCGGCAGGAGACAAGCTGCAGGGCTTGCCGCACCGCCGATGGGCTGCTGGTGACTGCAGGAGCGGTGCATGCCAGCGCTGCGGCGGCAGGCAGCGAGGCCGGCCCGCTGCCACCCGTCGCGCGCCAGGCGGCCGCCAGGCTGCTCAGCAGCGTCGAAGCTTGTCGTGAACGCAACATTGCGAATGCTTGAAGTCGCGGCAGGCGGCGCGACTCGTGAATTGAGGCCTGGCCAGCGAGAAGTCGCGCGGAAGAAAACACGGCCGTGCTCACTCCTGCGCGCCCTGCCCGCCGATCCAATCTCCCGACATCGTCCGGCAACCCCTGCCCATCGTCTGGTCGCCGCTCGGATTCCCCCGAGGTCCACACAGTCCCCCTCCTGCTGGCCGCCGCTGCGCCGCGATGGCGGACCTGCTTGACGCCGTGGACTTCTCGGCGGTGGAGGCGCTCAACCAGCAGCCGGGGCACTCCCTGCAAAACGCTCTGAAGCAGGCGCGGCACCTCCGCCGCCGCCGCCGCCGCCGCTCCGCCTTGCGTTTTGCGTGCACCCTCCGCTCACCTTCTCTGCTTCCCTCGCTTGGTTGCAGGGCTACCGGGAAGATGACGGACTGTACCTAGAGTCTGACACTGATGAGCAGGTGTGCGCTTGTGCTAGCAGCGCTGCCAGCCGATGGCGGTTGGCACTGCTTGCAGATGGGCGGTTGCGACGCTCCCCCTCCCTGCTTTCGACTGCTGCTGACCTCGCTGCCGCTCTGCCACCCCCTTTCTGCCAGCTGCTCATCCACATTCCGTTCAACACCGCCTGCAAGCTGAGCGGTCTGGTCATCAAGAGCACAAAGGAGGGGCAGGTGGGCGGCGGGCGGGCGCACCTGCTCTCGCTGTCAGCGGCGGCTCTGTTGCTCTGCATGCCGGCCCGCCTCCCCTGCCCGCGCTGCCGCAACCCCACCACCTGTGCGCTGTGCCGCACCCGGAACCACGCAGAATCGTACGCAACGTTTCCGTCTCCTTTCAATGCAGGCTCCTAAGCGGGTCAAGCTTTTCGTGAATCAGCCCACAATCGGCTTCAGCGAGGCAGCGGATGCGGCGGGCGTGCAGGTGCGGCGCGCGAGGGCGCTGCGGTTGGTGACCCACGAGTGGTGACACAAGGTTGGGGAGTAACGGGAGGGTATGCAGCGGCGGCGGGCGGCAGGCGGCCGCCGCTGTTGAGGGTTCAAGAGCTACGTGCCATACTACACCACTGCCCTTAGGGCTCTTCCAACATATATACAGTGTATGACAGTCGTTCCATTGCCGTATCACATTCCCACCCAAATGCAACAGGAGTTTGACCTGAGCGAGGAGGATCTGGCCGGCGGGCAGCTGCAGCTCAAGTGGGTGGTGGGGATGGGCTCTGCCAGGTGGCCCAAAGCAGTGCAGCCAAAGCAGTCCAGCGCTGCACCAGCAGCACACCCTTGCGGCTGGCGGGGTGGCGCGAAACAGGGCTCAATGCTGCAACCGCGGTCGACGCCCTGCTGTCGCCCTGTGCGCGAGCGCTCCACACACCGCGGCACCGCTGATTGCCTCGCACCGTCCGGAGGGAAGGCTTCCTCTCACGCCGTCCCCCTCCCCTCCGCCGCAGGCTGGTCAAGTTTACAAAAGTCAACTGCCTCACCATTTTCATCGAGAGCAACCAGGTGGGCTGGGTGACCCCGTGCGAGGAGCAGCAGCAGCAGCTGCAGCAGCAGCGCGGCACCGCAGCAGGAGTGCAGGTGCGACGCCGGACAAGCAGCAGCAGCGGTAGCCGCATCTAACGCCGGTGGGGGCAGCAGCAGGTGGCGGTGGCAGCGTCAGCAGCATGTGCGGCAGCTGCGCCAGCGGCGACTGCCTGCGTCTGGCCTGCTTCCCATGCACTCTCCCTGTATGCATCTCTGCCCTGTATGCATCTCTGCCCCTCCTCTCCCATCCCTTGCTCGTGCACTGCTGCAGGGAGATGAGGACACCACGATAGTGCAGAAGCTGGCACTGTTTGGCTCCAGTGAGTGGCACTACGCAGGGTCTTGTTCATTCAGCCGCGGTTCAGAACGCAGCAGCAGCAGCAGCACATGCAGGGGATGCAAGGGGGCGCACGAGGGCGTTGTGTGCGGCTGGGGTTGGGCGGCGGGGGGGCGGGCGGGGCAGGCGGCGGTGTGTGGCTGTCGTGGGGGAGGGCTCAGCTGTCCCCAGGCGGTCCCGGGCTGCTGTCGCGTTGGGAGGCGCACGCAAGCAAGACTGGTCACCTTCTTCCCCCCTTCTCCTTCCTGCCCCTCCAGGCGGCGATTCTTTCAATGTGGCGGCAATCAAGGACGTCAGCAAAGAGGAGAAGTGACGGGGTCCCGGTGTAGCACCTGGCAGCCAAGTGCGGGCCCGCGGCTGCGTGCAGCCTTGTGAGGCCCCTCTGGTCCCGCTCCTGCAAGCGTGCACTCGATACTGTGCATGCTCTGCCCTTCCCCACACCGCTGCCGTAAGCTTGTCTCGTGGAATACGGGCTGATCGTGGCAGCAGCCCCAAAGGGCGTCATGGCGCGAGGGTGAGCAGGGTTGCCAGCAGGCGCCGGGCTGCGGCACCACCAGGCTTTCGTGTGGCCCCCTGCACTTCTGCCCATCTTCGCCCCTCTGCTTCGCTGCGCTCACAAGGAGAAGCGCCTATGGGGAGGGGCAGGCTAAGGCGCAAGACGCCAAAGAAGGAAGCAAGGGGCAGGGCAGGCAGAGGCAGCGCGCTGCAGGCAGGGAGGCGAGTGAAGGATGTGCACTGAGGGTGGGCGGCACAAGGGGCAGGAGGGGGTGGGAAAGTGGATTCGTGGTGGGGGGTGGCAGAGGGTGGCTTTCACACGAGGAAAGAAGCTGCAAAGTCAAGACGGGGGTGGGATTGAGCTGGAGAGCTTGCAATGAGACTGGCGGCAAGTGCGTATGTGTATGTGTGGGCGTGGGGGCGCCCGCCCGGCGTTCGCAGGCGGCGCACGGCATGCTGAGGGGACGTGGAGGGACGGAGGCTTGCACGAGGGAGGGACAGAAGGGGCGTACATGGGGGGGGGGGGGGGGGGGGGGGGGGCGGGACGACAGCGGGCAGCGCGCGAAGGGAAACAGCGTGCGAATGGGGAAAACACGCTGGGCAGGGGGTGAAACAGCGTGCGAACGGGGAAAAAACGCTGGGCAGGGGGTGAAACAGCGTGCGAACGGGGAAAAACGCTGGGCAGGGAGGGAGCTACAGAGGTGTGGGCAAGCCTTGCAACGGGGCGTCGTTTGGGGGGGGGGGGGGGGGGGGGGATGGCATGTGTGGTCGGACGCAACACGCATGGGTGCGCTCAGTGGAGGGGATTGTCCTGGTAGAATCGGCCTGGCAATCGGGGTCGTGCGTTGAGTTGGTGGGATTGTCCTGGCAATCAGGTGTTGGGTTTGGCAGTGCCGTGTTGGCGAGCTGCGTGTAATGTGTTTGCTCGACATGTCTCCAAAGGACGACGAGGGCAGGCAAGGGGGGGGGCGCATGTGGGCAGGCATGGCACACATCGGAGGGGGAGAGCGTGCAGCTGCCGTGCAGCTGCAATTCGCAGCAGCGCAGCCCCACACAGCATCAGCGGCAGTTGATAGGCCAATTTCTCGAGGCTTCGCCGCCTGCCGCGTGCTCAGTCTTTGCAGCTCGCAGCGAGCAGGCAGGCGGCAAAGTTAGGGCTGGCAGGGGTGGCGGGACTGGAAGGGCTGCTGCTGCCGGCGCTGCCGCCGCCACCGGGCAGGCACACCGAGGCGCTGCCCGCTGAACCTCCACTGGCGGCGCGCTGCAGCGTGAGCTTGGCCGCAGCAGCCGCAGCGGGCGGGCGCTGTGTGCGCAGCACCGCCAGCTCAGCCGCCAGCTCGTCGCTGGCTTCCTGTAGCACAGCGTGGTCAGCAGACAGCGCCGTGTGCGCTGCCTCCAGCAGCGCCCTCGCCTCTGCCTCTGCCTCCTGGCTGGTCTGCAGGCGGCGCCGCGTGTCGGCGAGCTGCGAGGGAGGGATGGTGCGGTGGTGGGGCAAGGTGGTGGGGAGGCGGTGCATGGTGGAGAGGTGTGGGTGGAGAGGTGTGGGTGAGCTAGCATCGGCGAGCTGCACGCGGTGGACAGGGAGGGCCATGAGAGAGGACGGGGTGGCATGGGAGGGTGGGTGAGCGGGTGTTGCGGGGAAGAGGGGTCGGCTGGGAGCGGGGACACTGTGCAACGCCCCGGCAGGCTGGGGGCTGGAAACAACACGGGCCCCCCCATCCATGCCCTCCTGCTCCCTACATTGCACCCCGCAGCACCCCCCCACCTGGTGCCGCAGCGTCGTGACGCGCGCGCGCCAGTGCGCGGCCGCCGCCGCCTCCCCCTCCTCGCGCGCCGCCGCCACAGCGGCCGCCGCGGCCGTGCGCTGCTGCTGCAGCGCCTGGTCTAGGTGGTGCGCCGAGCGCTGCGCCTGCGCCAGCTCGCGGCACACCTTTTGTGCCTCCAGGCGCAGGGAGAACCTGCGAGGGCGCAGAGGGGAGTTCGTGATCAGAGTGATCAGGAGGACGGCTGGCGGCGCAGCAGCAGAAGGCTGTGAGACGTACGCGGAACAACGCTTGGGCACGGCTGCCTGGCAATGGGCGGGCGGCGAGGCGGAGACCAAGCCAGCCCTAAAGCCGAGGGCTCGCCTCTCCTCAAACGCGGCGCCGCGCGACGCTGCCAGGGTGGCAATCACGCCCCGCTGGCGCTCGTGTTGGTCTTGCAGCTGGCACACGCGCCGCTCCGCCGCTGCCGACGCACGCTCTGCCAGCCCCCGCCCCACGTCTGCCGCGCGACGCAGGTCTTCCGCTGCTACTAGGGCAGCGGCCAGCACACGGCTGCGCCGCTCCGCCGCCGTCGCCACGCCCTGCGCCGCCGCCACCGCCGCCGCCGCCGCCTTGCGGGCTTGCGCGAGCTGGCAAGCCAGGCGGCCAGCCTCCGCCTCGGCCGCCTCGGCACGCCGGCTGGCGGCCACTCCTTGTGTTGCAGCCGCCTGCAGCTGCTGCCGCAGCTGGGCAGCGTCTGCTTGTGCAGCCGTCGCCGCGGCATGTGCGCCAGCGAGCTGTCTGGAGGGGCTGCTGCCGGCAGGGCTGCCGCTGCAGCAGCGCTGGCACTCGCGCAGGCTGAGCTGCGTCACCAGGGCCAAGCCTATCGGCCCGCTTTTGCCGCGCTGACTGGCCATGTAGGCAGAGTCGCTGCGGGCGACAAATATGCCGCCGCCGCCGCGGAGGTTGGCGCAGCGGTCGGCGGCGGCTTCCGGCGAGCGCGACACGGTGGCCGCCTCGGCGTTCCCGTTCATCCCGGCCGCCTCACCTCCTCCCACTGCTTCGGGGAACTGCAGGACCAATGCAAGAGGGTGGCAAAAGAAGGGTTGGTCGCCAAAGCGGTTCCGCCAGCCGGCATTCTGTCGCCGTCCATCATCACACCTGCGCCACGATGCACACGTGACCTAGCGAGCGGCAACGCAATTATTCTGAAGGGAGAGGTGGTGCTCGGCAGGTGTCGGTGTTCTGACGCGTCTCGCTCGCCGCCGCCGCCGGCAGCCCTGCTGATCAGTCACCAACCTTGTGTTGCCGGTCCAAAGTGGTTTCGGAGAGCCTGCCGGCGCCGAGGGCATGCGGGTTTGCTCGGAAGGGCGCTGTGCGTTCTCTCTGACCGCTGCGTGGATGGTTGTGATCAGTTGGGTTTTGTGAGACAGAGCGGCCGCATCGCGGTTTTGTCCTGCACAGCTGCATGTTGCATCGCAGCGCACACGTCGTGGCGGAGCTCCGCCGCTGTGTCGGCCGCTTCCGCAACCAGCCTTGTCTGCTGCCTGCTTGCAACGAGCTTGACGAGGACTCCATATCTATTGCTCTAGTCTTAACCTCTCTCTCAGCCCGCTGGCAGCCTTTCACAGCCCTTCCTCCAGCTGCCGGCCAGCGGGCGCTGCGGTTCATGCCGCATTCATGCCGCAGCGCCTAGACATGGTGCCACCTGTCGGGCGATCAGGCACACTTCAAGGGCAGTAACAACCTGCAGGCGTGGTGGGCCGGCGTGCGAGCGTCACCGCCCATGCGGGTTGGCGCGGAGGTTGCACCGAAGCTGTGGCGCCGCTGGGCGCCGCGGTGGAAAGTCGCCACGGTAGCAGCTGGGCAGCTTGCAGAATCAGCACATGCCATAAAGTCTCGACATACCTGCACAGCCATCGTTTGGGCTCAGAACGCACATGCATAGTCCTTGCGAGGCCCTCGTGTGCTGAAGAGCCTCTGCTGGTCCGTCCGCGTTGATACGGCACCCCCATGTTTTGTTGTTCGGGGTGCGTGCACTGGCACCGCATGCCAAGCGCTGCAGTACCATGCCGCGAGGGTGCCCATGCTGCTCCACTGTCTGATAAAGCAGCCACCGGTCGCTGCACAAGGCAGAGTGCCCCGCTGGCGGCCCAGCACCGTTGGATGACGCTGCCGAGGGCGCGCTGGCGGCAGCACCGACGGCGGACGATGAGGTTTCCACAGCCAAACTCGTGTGCATACATTTGCTTGTAATGCTTGCAATTTATAGCCAGGCAGCGAATGGGAGGCACGGCGGGAGTGCCCCGCATGCTGCGCTCGGTGCGGTGCGCGGCGGTGAGCGGCGCGCCACAGTCCCACACTGGGTCCTTCCGACACGCTCCGACATTGACAGCTCGCTTTACAGTGCACACTGTCCCTCATTCAAGCGCCAAAGAGCCCCACGAAAACTCGGCAGCGGCGCGCGGCTATGGAGAGCGGTGGAGGCCCGCCTGTGGAAGTGCTGGTAGATAGGATCCTAGAGAAGGCACCGCCGCACGTCGGAAGAAACATTCAGGCGTGGCCGGTCGCAGCACTGGGGGTAGCGGCACCCTCGACGGCACTGCAGGCGGTGGCGTCGGCGCAAACTCGGCACGACAGACTGTCCATACAGTAGCTACACACACTGAAACTGCATCCATGTCCTGGCGCATTGCACCCCAACCGTGTTACTCAGGCTTTATAGTGCTGCTACCACTGCCCCATGCGGTGCGTCGACATGCAGCGCACATGCAGCCCCATCCCTGCAGGCTCCTGAAGCGGTGGCCAACAAAAGCATCAAGGCTGCGCGGCGCAGCTGGAGCGGGAGGAAATGGCTGCCTCTCCCACGCACCGCATGCGCGGGCGCGAGGAGGGCGGCGTTGCGAGCGCGGTGCAGGCGCGGCAGGGTGGCGGGGCAGGCTTGCGGTGAAGCGCGCGCAGCAGCCGTGATCCAGGCTCCAGAACCGCCCGCCCAGGCTCATTACGAGCAGGACCCTAAACACGGATGCAAGTCGCTGCCAATCACACACCGCAGAGTGGCGACACTGCGCCACACCTTTCCTGCACCCTGCCACCCCACCTGCCACCCACCTGTCCATCACTCTCCCAGCATGCCGCCCCTCGGCCGCCCCGCCTCCCCGCCGCCACTTACCGCCTCCTGCAACTCTGCCTGCTGCGCAGGATGCGGCCAAGCACACTGCGCGCCCGGACCTGCACCCAGTGGTGGCGGCGGTGCAGGACTGTGTGAGGCTCGAGCTGCAGGGCAACGCGAGCGGCAGCAGCGCCAGCCCGGCCCCCGGTTATAACGAAATGTGAGCAGGCAAGCCGCGCAAGCGTGCATGGCGGCCGCATGTTGACCAAGCATCCGTGTAGGAAATGAACTGACAATCAATCAGTGCAAGAGAAAGAGAACAAAATAGTGGCACTGACTGGGATCTGATGGGAGGCCGCGTGCCGCAGCGGCAGATGCATGCTGCGACGCCCCCGTGCAGCGCCGCCACCTCTCGTCCCCATGGCCTGCGGGCACTGGTTGACATCTGTGAGCACCGCTTCCATCGTCCCCACCGCTGCAAGGAGCGCTGCGTAGAGCGGAGCGGCATAGGCGCAGCGGGGGGTGCTCAAACGCAAACTTGAAGGGTGTCACGCGGTGGCGGCGGTTGGCCACGCGGCGCAGCTTTTCTCTCACTCCCAATCACCTGCCAGCCCCAATCCACCGGCGGCAGAGCTGGCAGTGCAGTGGTGCAGCCCACCCGACGATCGCCCCCGTTCAAGGCGGCTTGGGCTCTGTAGAACGCGTCTCAGCCCGCGTTAGCCGTCGCCACAGCCTCCAGGTGTGATGAAAGTGCGCTGAGGCGGCAGCGCTCCCCGTTTGGGCCTCCCGCTTTTGAGCAGCACCGACGGCGAGACGGCCGCGGCTCGGCGCAAGGCGACCGCCGCCGCCGCCTGCGCTTACAACCCCCACCCCCCACCCCATACCTGCCCACCTTGCCGCAGTTATGGACCTTCTGGGCCTGGGCCAGAGCGCGGGCGCCCTGCCGCCGATGCCGCTGCCCCCCATGCCGCTGCCAGCGGGCGGCGGCGCGCTGCCAGCTCCTGCGCTGCCCGCCGCACTGCCCCTGGGCGTGGGCGTCGGCGTGCCCCCGCTGCCTGGCGGCAAGCCTGCACCGCTCAAGACCAGCTCACTGTCGCGGCTGGACGATCTGCAGGCGTACCTGCGGCAGTGTGACGACCAACACTACCTGGAGCATTTCGTCAAGGTGGGTGCTGCGCGCGGGCACCTCACGCCCGCTGGCTGCTGCTGCAGACTTGCTGGGTGGTGCAGACTTGCTGGGTGCCCGTGTAAAATCCAGCCTCCGGTAATGGTGCGCGCTGGGTGCTGCAAATGTGAAGCATTGGGTGCTGCGCAGTGCGCGTTCATGGGAAAGCTGTCCATGGGGGGAGCTGTGGTGGTTCAGAGGGAGGCCGGGGGGGGAGTGGTGGGTGCTACCCGTGCGGCGCACCGCATCCCCTCGCACGCCCACCTCCTCATCGCCGGAAGCCCCGCCTTCCCTCGGGCCACCCTCCCTGACGTCAACAAGACCCCGCTTGCTGCCGTTCATCCTCCACCTTACTGTCTATCCACGGTGCTCCCGGACGCTCCTCACCTCCCACCTCCCACATGCTTCCCCTCCCCCCACGCCCCCCCAGGTCCTCACCTCCATGCCCCGCGACCTGCTCGCCGAGCTGACCGGCAAGCTCAAGGCGCGCTCCGCCTGGCTGTCGGCTGAGGAGCAGCGCGAGTACAAGCGCGCAAAGCTGCTCAACGTCATGGGCGCTCCCTGCGGCAGCCCCGGTGGGGCCGCCCGCAGCCCCGGCGCGGCCGCTGGGTGCGCCGCCGCGGCCGCCGACGCCGACGCGTTTTGCAGCCAGGTGCTGGCGGGGGGCGGCGGCGGCACGCCGCTGCCGCCGCCACGCAGCCTGCCGGGAGGAGGCGCCGCCGCGGCGGCGGCGGCGGCGGCGGCCGACGGCATGCAGCTGGAGAGGCTAGACATGGATCTTGGGGCTCACAGCTTCAGGACGCCAGCAGATGCAGCCAAAACGCGCATGCGGGTGCTGCCGCAGCAGCCGTCCACGGGCGCTGCCGCGCCGCCGGCGCAGCCCAGCGGCGCCGCTGCGCCGCTGCGCTCTCCCGACGACGCGCCGGCTGGCGTTACGGATCACCAGATCGTGGAGATTTCACCAGACGGGCAGCCTGCGACAGCTGGCGCCGGCGCAGCGGCGGCAGCGCAGCCGGGCAGGCCCGGCGGCGGCATGCGCAGCGGCAGGCAGATGACGCTGGCAGGAGGCAAAGTGGCGTGACGCGCACACGCGCGCTGGGCCGCTGCTTCTTCCCACCGCCCGCCCTATTGTTGCACCCCTGAACACCCACACGAAACATGACTTGATGCCTCCTACCCATTCTCCCATGATGAATGCGCATCGCTCGACCCCCCCCCCCCCCCCCCCCCCCTCCCCCCCCTCCTGATTCGCTCCCTTTGCTTCCCCTCGTGTACCGCCGCTCGTGACCTCCCCCACCCGCATCCCTTCTCGCCCCCCTGACCGCCCCCGATTCTTTCCCCCAGTATCGCTCTGCAAAGCATGCAATTAAAGTGCACACGAAAGGCGGCGTGGCAGGGTTCAGGGGAGGGCAGGGAGGGAGGGGCTGCCGTCGTGGGGCAGCGAGCGCGCCGACAGTACGACGTCGACGCACACTTGGCGGGAGGGATGCGGTGCTCTTCGCCAGCCGCCACGCTGCACTCAGGTGTGCACGCGTACGATCATTCGTGTGACAGGCGGCTGCAGGGCCTTGGAAAGAGCGCCTCCCTCCCGGCTTCTCACCCCTTCAAAGCGACGACCACCAGGCGGCTTGTCCGCCCTGCTGCAGACTCTCCGCATCTACCTGATATCGAAACGGCAGCGACGCAGCGGCCTGTCGCCTCAGCCGCCGAGCAGCATGAGGAGCCTCGCTTCAGTCACCACGGGCTTGGCCGTGGTCCCGCGCGCCGCACTTGATACACAAGGTGAGAGTCCTGAGCAGCGCTGGAGGGCAATGCGGCAACAGGCCATCCCGCCGCCGCCGCCGCCGCTGCCGCCGCCCTCGTGTCGACGCCCGCCCCAAGTGTTGACGTCTGCGATGCACGTTTGACTGCCTCCTGCAGGCCTGAGTCTGCTGAAGCAGCAGCAGCAGCAGCGTCGCCTGCAGCAGCGCCGACAGCATGCCAGCGGTGCCAGCGGCACTCGTGCCGCCGCCGGCCCCAACGGCGCCAGCGGCCCCCAGCAGGGCCCGGTTTTGGACGAGCTGGTCGTGGCGCTGATGCAGCGCCGCGCGCAGCAGGGCCAGCAGCCGCTGCAGCAGCAGCAGCAGGCGGCGCCGGAGCCTACACCGGCACCAGCGCCGGCACCGCCCCAGCCGGCCGCCGACCTGGCCAGCAGCAGGAGCAGCAGCATGTCGAGCGACAACCTCACAGCGGGCATGCCTCCAGAGGCGGCGGTGTTGGTCGCCAGCGTGGCAGCCGCTGCAGGTGCGGCGGCCCCAGCGGCAGGCCCCCAGGGCGCGGCGCTGGCGCTGGCGGCCTACCAGGAGGCGCTGGCGCAGCGGCCGCTGGTGGGCGTGCGGTTCTCCCTGAGGCTGGCGGCGGGCGAGGGGCAGCGTGTGCGGGTAGTGGGGGGACACGAGGAGCTCGGTGAGCGAGGGTGGGGCGCGTGCGGGTGCATGCTGGGGGGACCTCGGCTAGCTGGCTTCCATGCGCATGTATGGGTCGTTCTTGCTGCTGCTGCCTCTGCTGCTGCTGCTGCCGCCGCCCGCATCCCCGACCACTACATCGGGCCGAGCTTGCCCCACCCGCTGCCTGCCCGCCGCTTGCTGCAGGCAACTGGTCTGTGGAGGCTGCGCCAGAGCTGCGCTGCAGCGGCGGCGACTCGTGGGAGGTCCACCTGCAGCTGCCCGCAGGTGCGCTCGTGGGGGTTGACGTGGACAGCCCGCCAGACCCAACCTGGCGGTGTGCACGTCGGGCAGCCGACCGGCCCGCCGCACCTGCGCCGTGCCGTACATCAGATGCAACATGATGTGTATGGCTGGTCCGCTGGGTCCTGCCGGCTCTGTCTTCCCCTGCATCCTTCAGCCTCGGGTCTGCACAGGTCGGCCCTGCTTCACCTGTATTCTTCCCCACACCTTCAATCCACCCCATGTATGTGTGTGTGTCGTGCAGGGTGCATCGTCGAGTACAAGTACGTGATGCTTGACGCTAGCGGTCGCAACGTGGTGGCTTGGCAGGCGAGCGCGGCGTTGGGGGGGGTGCCAGGACGGCCCGGGGGGTCCCCTTGTCGCCCGTGTGCAGCCAGGCGGCAGCTGCCGCCCAGCCTGCGCCTCTCGCAGCCCCACAGTCCATCGATCCCACCTTTCACTTGCTGCACGCCGCTGCCCTGCTGCCAACCGTGCAATCAATCAATGAATCAATATTGATATCAATAAATCAATCAATCAATGCAGGCGGGCAACAACAACGTGCTTGCGGTGCGGCTGCACGAGCAGGACGTAGAAGTGACCGACAACTGGGCAGGTGCGTGTTGAACGCACAGTGCAGCTTCACCCCGCAGTGTAAGGAGGCCGGTTCGGTGTGTGGCAACAGGGGAGGTCCTTGCCAGGCGAAGCACCCCGCCTGCCTGCGGCATCAATCGCCAGTGGCAGGGCAGCCGAGTGCCCTTTTTTTTTGACCCTGCACCTGTGCTGCTAAAGACCCGTTCTCACCGGCAGGGGACATGCGCGGCGCCGTGGCTGGCGACGGTGGCGCGGCGGAGACTCGCGAAACGCGGCTGCTGGCATGGGTGAGCTGCAGGCAGTCGTGATTGCGTCAGGTGTTGATGCGGCACGCGCCACACTGTCGGCGGTTGCAAGGCTGCTGACGTGGGCGAGCGCTCGACATGGGGAACGCTGCAGATGTGTGCTGTGTACAGCGTTGCACGCCTGGCATGCGTGGCAGTCGAGACGATGCTGCTTCTGCTGCTGCGGCGGCGGCGGCGGCTGCTGCTGCTCCTGCTGCTGCTGCTGCTACTGTCACACCATCTGCTCCTCTGCCGCTCCTTCTCGCAGGCCGGCGACCGCTTTGCGCAGCTGGCCAGCCAGCTGTTCTTGCCTTCCCTTGTGCTCCTCCGATGCTCCCTCCCCCCAACCCAACCCTCAACCTCCACCTGCTGCCCCCCCACCACACCCCTCCTCCGCAGGCCGGCGACCTCTTCGCCCAGCTGGCCAGCCAGCGCGCGGAGGTGCGGCGGTCAGCGCTGGAGCTGGCGGGCGCCAACGAGGCGATGCGGGACGCGCGGGACGAGGCACTGTTTTTCCGGGGGCAGTACAAGCTCAAGGAGGCGGAGCGGGCCGAGGCAGCGGCGGCGCTGGGGGAGGCGCAGGCCCTCAACTCGGTCATCCAGGAGCAGGTGGGGCGCTGTGGGTCCTTGGTCTGGCTCTTTGACTGACTGGGAGGGGGACTGGAGCCTGGGAGTGGGTGTGGGTGTGGCCGTGCATGCCGTGGTGGTGGCCGCAGGGGCGGCCCGCCTTCACCTCACGTGCCCCCTTCTGCTTGCCCGCCTGTTTGTCTGCAGCTGCACGACACCACAGAGGCGCTGGTGCAGGCCATCGAAACAGCAGACTCGTTGCTGGAACAAATCGAAGACGTCGAGGAGGCAGGCGGCGACGGCAGCGACGGCGAGCCCGAGGCCAGCGACGGCAGCGATGCAGATGGCGATGGCGGTGCGTCTGCTGCGGCGGCGGCAGCCTTGGCTGCTGCCGAGGCGGTGGTGCCGGCGCCCAAGCGGCGCGGGCGGCGCAGCGCCGCAGCCATCGCCGCCGCTGCGGCGGCGGCGGCGGCCGGCGAGGCGGAGGAGGGGGCGGCGGCGGGCACGGCGGCGGCTGCCCCCTCCAGGCGCGGCCGACGCCCCAAGACGGCCACCGCCGCTGTGGCGACCGCGGGCGAGGAGGGCGCGGGCGCGGCCAAGCCGCGGCGGCGGCGCGGCACCACAGCGGCGGCGGAGCAGGCGTGACGGCTGCGCCGCCCCTCCTATGTTTCCGTATTTGGCTCAGCACCTGCGCCTGCACCCCAAGTTTTCCTTCCACATATTCGCACTCCTGCCCTGCCCTGCTCCGCCCTCCTGCGCTGCACCTCCTGCCCTCACTGCGCCTCTGTATTTTATCATGTCCCTCGCCCAGCACGGCCCGCACCGCCATTCCCTCTGCTTGCACTGCTCCAAGCACATTTGTTGCATCGTGATCAACCAAGTCATCAAATGGGGGTGCCTCGTGGGTCTGTCTGCTCAGAAGGCAGTGCAAAGCAGCCTTCTTCTGGCCGGCGCCGTCGGCAGCAGGGCAGCCGTGGTGGACGGCAACGGCTTGGCAGCGGGGGCAACAGCGGAGGCCGCCACCGCAGATGTCGCAATCGCAGATCCGGCGGCAACAGCGGGGCTGGAGGCGGCGCTGTCGAGGGTCGACGGGCGGCGGCATGCCGCTGCAGGGCGCCGCCGCTGGCGCTGAAGCAGAGCGCAGGCGCGCTGCTGGTGCTAATCACATGGTGGCCGCCTGAGCAGGCTCGACGTTCTGTGCCCACCAGCCATGCACAGCCTCGGCAATTGCCTCGGCAGCTGGGCATGCCTGCCATTCTAGGACGCCCAGCGCAGCCGCCACCACAACTACACGACAGCAGGAGGAGAGCGGCAGCAGGGCCTTGAGGGGCAAGAAGCTGAGGAGCCTGCTCAGAGTGCGCACAGTGCAGAGGAGGGTGGGCACTGGGCGTGGGCGGTGCGAGGCACCCACGCCACGTGCGCAGAGTACACGCTGGCGTGAGCCTTATCACGCGCAGCAATATTAGCTCCCGCCCCTGCTCGCGTGCCTTCCATGTGGCTTGTCGCAGCCCCGACAAGCACGCCGACGCGCCACGCTGGTGCAATTCTTCAATCAAAAACCATTTCCCTTCAGAGTGGAAGGCCACTTCAACTTTACACTTCAACTTTACACATCAAGCCAGTGCCACACTGTGACGCCAGGCCTTTCGCGTGCGCACCTGCAACTCCCAGGATCGCGCTGAATGACCACTCCCAACCGTTGGGCAGCAGGGTTTCTGCAACAAAGGTGTGAAAAGCACAGCGACTGAGCGTGGCCATCGCATGTTATTGCTCTAGGTGCATGGCGGTGTGCACTTGGGCAGGTGCGACCAACCTGCAGGGCCCCCCCCCCCTTCCAAAAAAAAACAAAACCAACCAACCAATCCGCGCCCTCCACCTGCCAGCACATTCACCTGTCATAATGCCGCGAGCCCTGGCGTGCTCAAACAGAGAGCGGCGCAGCAAAAACTCCGCCGCGTCGCTGAACTGCTTGTTGGTGACCATCACGCCCGCGAGCGCGGCCCACGCCAGGCCGACGCTCATGGTGGCTGCGACTTCCGCCGCGGAGTAGGTGCAGGCCTGGCAGGTGCTGGCAGCGACGGTGCAGTAGAACAGCGCCGCTGCAGGCGCGGCCTTGCTCAGCTGCACCGCACCGCGTGGCCGCTCGCTGAGCAGGCAGGATCCGCCTGCAGCACGTCGCAGAAGGAGGTGGCCCCCGGTGTGAGGTGGTGGGTTTGTGGGGCAGTGCCGCACCTCAACCTCCGCTCGTGACGCCGCCTTGGAGCCAGCAGGCCATGGCAGCTCATGGCCGTACAAATGACGACGTGTGCGCGGCCATCCGCTGATCCGTAAAGCACACGCCCGGGGACACTTTGCTCCAAAAAATATGTAGTTCCAAACCGCCCTTCAGCCCCACTTGCCTGCCAGAGAAATGGGGATGAGGGCCAGCACCGCGCACCGTGGGGTGCAGGGCCAGATCAAGCTGGCCGTGACGCTGCGCGCCAGGATGCAGGTGCTGGCAAGCGCCTGCAGGTACGGCCGCGAGGCCGGCCGGTGCAGCAGCTCGGTGGTGAGGACCGGACCCAACCCTTGCCCCTTTTCTGGCGAACACGGCGCTGCAGCCCCCCTGGCTGAGGGCCACAAACGTGGCGGATGCTCCAACGACCATGAGGACCAGCGCCGAGCGGCACCAGACCATCCAGCCTGCGGCAGAGGGTAGACAGCGGCTTTGGGAGGGCTGGGCGAGGAGAGCCAGCCTGTGCAGGGCCCAGGGGCGCGGGCACACAGAGGGCACACACAGCGCCACCTTCAGGGATCTGGCTTCCCAGAAACAAACACCAAGGACCAAGCTGGTAGCAACCAGAGGATGAGAGTCTGGTGCTGAGAAACAGGCGCCGCACGGGTGGGCGTGGGGTCGCACGGCAACCGTACGACGGATGCAGCGGCTGCAGCGCGGGCGAGGACGGCACGAGGCGCGGCGGCACGGGGCGGCGGCAAACGAACAGGGTGCCTTACCTTTCTGAGCGGCCTGCAGCGCTTCAGGGGGCTGTCCGAGACCGCCCGGCGCAGGGACGGGGGCCTGCTGAAACATACTTTCAAAGGCGGACGCTTTGCACAGCAGAGGGGCGCCTGGGAACGTCTGGGAGTGAGCCTCAACACCGGCGTTGAGCGCAGTGGTGGACTGGAGCGTCTAAGAAGCACAGGCGAGGGCTGTGCAGCTGGGTGGCGCCGTCCAAAGGCATCGGCGCTGACAATGCTGCCGACTCAGCACTTTGAAGAGGCCGTGTGTTGCGCAGCGCCCCTTTGAACAAACCAGGGAAGCCAGGGAAAGCGAAGGAAAGCCAAGGCTCAGGGCTACTGCTCCGCCTCGGCCGCCGCCTCCAGCCTCCAGCGGCTGCGGCACAGCTGCCGTATCCTAGAGTGCTGGCGCAGCAGCATCGATAGCGCCAGGCATTTGCAGATGCACTGCTGCACGGCGAGAGGAAGCAGGCATATGCAGCCAATGCTTGCGGCGTTCTACGCTGCTGGCTGCTGCAGGCCGGTGGCGGGCGGCGGCGGGCGGCGGCGGCGGGCACGTGCAGCGGCTGGCAGTTGCGAGTTGGTCCTGGCAAGTGTGGGCCCAGAAGCAGGCGCGACTGTTGAGCAAGCTGGCCCCTGTTTGCACTTCTACAGGCAGAATAAGTTGTGATTGCAGCAGTGCAGTCGAGGGACGTGGACCATTGCAACGCTGACATGGGTACGGCACGACGTGCGCTGTTGTTGGGAGATGGGCGGGCACAATCAACCGGCATGCGCAACTGCGCAGGCCGCCGCTGCTTCACGCTTCCAGCAGGCATCTCGGCAAACACGCGACTTACACTTGCCTAAACAAGCAAGGCCGCAGCGCACACGTGCGCAGCAGTGGAAGCACACACGCGTTGCTGCTGAGGGCGACGGGCAGGCGCAGGCAGGCATGGGAGCTGCTGCTGTGCAGTTCGCCAGGGGTGCAAATGGAGGGGAAGGGTGGAAGGACGGGCGGGAAGTGTCCCCATGATGAGGGTGCACGCAGAGGAGGAAGGGCAGGGCTGTAGTGTGCAATGTGTGTGGGCGGTGAAGGGCGTGGAAAAGCGATGCGGTGGACGGGAATGGTGCACATTGCAGCAGGGCCAGGCAGTAAGGACGTATGTAAACACAGAAGACGCAAATGAAGTGAAAGGAACAAGAAGACACGCAGCGTGAGAAGCCACCAGCAGCAGACCAGCAGTCGGGCGCACTTGTTCAGAGGCCGGCGCTGTGGCTGTTGGTGCTGCTGCTACCGCTGCGATTCAGGTAGCAGTAGATGCCGCTCGACCGCTGCATCCCACTCCTGCCGCTGCTCCTGCTGCTGATCTGAGGAGGCACGCTGCTGCTGCTGCTGCTGCTGCTCCTGCTGCTGCTGCTGCTGGTGCTGCTGTGAGAGTGGGTGCTGCTTTGGCGTAGCCGGCACACCCTCGCCAGCATCGCTGTCGCCACCGCGCTGCCGTTGCTGCTGCTGGCCCTGCCGTTGCTGCTGGGCCTGCTGCTGCTTCTGGCCCTGCTCCCGCACAGGCAGGTCTGCTGCTGCCGATGGCGCCGCTGCCGCGCCACGGCTGGCAGCAGCAAAGTCGGGCGCGCCCCGCTTGCCCCTCCTCTGGAACTCATGGGGCTGATGCAGGCGACAACAGCGAGTGGAGTGACGATGTGGGAGCAACACAGCAGAGCGGGTGGGCGAGGCAGCTGCCAAGTGCTGTGGCGGCGCAGCGCCAGTGTGCCGCTGTTTGGCGCGTTGAGCAGTTTCTTGCGTCCGCCGTGCCTCCAATGCCAGCAGCAACCTAGCCGCGGCGTCAATCCGCCCCCGCTTCAGCCTGCCGGAAAATCAACACATACCTGGCTCAGCAGATTTGTTCCCTGGTGAACGTGCTCCTGCAGGCGGCGGGGGCGGGGGGGGCAGAGACGGGGGGGGGGGGACAGTCACTGCGTGCATGCTCTGCAGCTGCGTTTGATTGTGGCGGGGTGCCGGCAGGGGGACACACGCTGCGGCCTGCAGCTCCGCCCACGCTGCCGCTCCATGCGCCGCCGCTCGCCGAGTCGTGAAGAGCCAGTGCACGTACCTCGCTGCTTCTCTGCGCATGCTCGCCCCGCGTTTGCAGCAATGGGCATCAAATTCTCCCAGACAGCCGCCGTGCCGCTGAGCGGCACCAAGGCTGCCAGCCAGCCTCGGAGGACAAATGGCAAGCTGCGCCGCCTGCGCTGCTGCACGGCAGTGGGTGAGGGAGCAGGGAGGAGCGACGCAGGCAGAGGAGGCCTGGGGCGCTTACTGCCACCGTCGCCGCCGGCGCTGACGCGTGCAGCCGCCACGCCGGCGCGCCCCCCGCCACACCTTCACGCCGCCCCCTTGGTCGCCAAGCAGACGAGGGCAGCGTGGAGGTGATTGAGCGGTTTGGAGGCTTTCGGCGGATCGCTCGACCGGGGTGAGCGGCGGCGACGACGCTTCGAGCTGCCGCTGTGCTCGCACACCAACTGCGACCTGTCGCCCCCGGGCGCTGCCACAGCAGCTTGCAACCCCCCTCCTCCTCCTGCCAACCGCTCTGCAGCTTCAACTGCGTGATGTGCTGCTTCGGCGAGGGCGTGGCGGGGCGGCTCAGCACCGCGGTGCAGCACCAGGAGGCAAGTCGGGGACTGCGGGGCAGCGCAGTCAGCACTGGCGGCCCTCCGCAAGAGTTTACATCATCATTGTCAGCACGAGGCGCCAGCAATCCAGTGCCTGAGGCGCCGTCCCTGCCCTGGTGCCGTCACGAGTTGTCGCCTTGATGCCAGGGGCGACTCACCTGCTCAGCAGTGACAGTGGCGGTGGCAGTGGCTCAGCAGTGGCAGTGCCCGACGCTCCTGGCCGGCAAAACCTGCCTGCCCTGCCCTCCCCCTCCCCCCCCCCCCCCTCCTGCTGGTCCGCAGGTTCAGGCGGAGGTCAAGACCAGCGATGGGGTGTTTGTTGAACTGGTGGTGAGGAGGAGGAGGAGGAGGGGTCGGTCGGGGGGGGGGGGGGGGGGGGGGGGGTCGTGCAACCGTCTGCAATCCCTCGCCGACCGGCCACCCCGAGGCTTCGTCGCCCGTCGTCAGCTGGGCTGATGAGGAGCCCGCTGCAGGGGGGCCGACCAGCAGCATTTGGGGCGTGGGGGTCGTTGGCAGGGCGTGACCGCCCCACCTGGCTCTGCCGCGCCAGCTGCCGAGCGTCACTCCAAAGGTCGCGGCCTTCTGCGGCCGCTGCCCCACTGGCCGCCCACTCAGTGGCTGCCGTGCGCCTCCCCCCGGGCCCCCCATGCGCCCGTGCGCAGTTCAGCGTGCAGTTCAGGGCGGCCCCCGACCGGCTCTACGCTGCCTTCTACTCCCTGCAAGACCCCACGGCGCAGGTCACCAGCTATGGTGGGTTGGGCAGGCGCTGCACCCACTTCAAGTGCGTTTTGAACAGCGGCGGTGCGGGTCGGTGCGCCCTGCGTCGCCGCCGGCGCTGCTGGGCGCAGCTACGCTGCGCCTTGCGGCAGCGGGCAGTTCTTAAGCAAGCTTGCCAGAACGTGCCGGCCCTGCCTCGCCCCCCCCCCCCCCCCCCCTCGCCGCTGCTCCCCCTGCAGTTCTGGACGCACTTGGTACCGCCGTGTCGCACCTGGCTGTAGACGACTTGTTTGCAAACAAGGTCAGGCCCAGTGGGCTTGTCGGGGACGATGGTATGGGCCAGCAGCCGTGCCGGAACTGCGTTTGACCTGCGATGGCACAGCGGCAGCTCTGCGTGCTGGGAGCAACCCACACCCCTGCAGCAGCGCCGCCGGTGCTGAGGACACGTGGCCCCCGAGCGCTTGCCCCCTCCCTCTTCCTCCCCCGCCCCCTCCCTTTCGCAGGTCAAGTTGATTGGCGAGGTGCGGCGGGGCCTGGATGCGGTGCTGCACGCCCACGGCTACCAAATAGAGGACTGCCTCATCACGGTGGGTGGCTGCCTCGAGAGCGGCCAGGGTGTACGCTGTGTGGCTGCCTGTCGGCATGACATGACATGACGTGGAATGACCAGTCAGAGGCCCCCGCAGATTCACCAGATGCCGAGCGGGGCAGTGGTGCGGCCTGCTGCTGGGCACATGTCGTTTCTACGTGTGTGTGCCCATTCATGCGCCCCCCCCCCCCATCATGCACCCCCTGCCCAGCCATGCCGCCTCTTGTTGCCTTATTTCCTGCAGGCGCTGGCTCCCATCCAGTCTGTGCGAGAAGCCATGAGCAATGTCATAGCGGCGCAGCGGCAGCGCGTGGCGGCGGCGGAGCAGGGGGAGGCGGACAAGGTGCGGGGTGCCGTTGCGGGGCGCTGAGTGGGCAAGAGGTGCTTTGTGAGTGCAGCCGCCAAGGGGCGCGTAGCCGCAAGGCCGCGTAGCCGGCGCACGGGCAGCCCCTTGTTGTCAGGCGCAGCTGGGCACAGTCAACGATCAAAGTGTGCAGCTCGTGCCTCGCTGGCGCCCCTGCTGCAGCTGCGCACCGTCAAGCACGCCGAAGCATCGGCAGAGTCCAAGTACCTGCAGGTGGGTGGGTGCGGCAGCTGCCCTGCGCTTGCAGCAGCGCGTCGATGCCTCGTCATGCCATGCAGTGCCTCCATCCGTTTTGTTCTGCACCCTAGCACTCCTCCACCACAGGCTGACTGCTGCCCCTGCCTTGCCGCCCCTGCCCTGCCTCCTGGGCAGGGCCAAGGCCTGGCTCGCTTCTTCGTTGCACTGGCCTCTGGCGCCCGCGAGTCCCTGAAAGTGCTGGTCACAGGCAGGCAAGCCGCCAGGGGGAGCGGCAGCTGGCTGCAGGGGCTGGTGGCGGTGGATGCGGAGGAGGTGGCGGCAACACCTTTTGGTCTGAGTGCCTCAGAGTGCCTTAGAGGTGCCGCCCTCGCCGTGCCCTCGTCTGGCCCCCGTCGCAACTTGTGCACAAGCAGGAGTGAAACCCTAGCCTCTCCCTGTGGGTTTGGTGGCCGTGCACACCTGCTGGGTACGTCGATAACATGCGCCAATTCAGTTGCATCATTACAAGAAGTTCTTCGATCGTTGTTCTTCCAATACGTGTGCAGGATCAGGTCGGAGGACCTCGCTTTCCCCGAGCCCCCGCCGCGCGACGACACCGCCGCCCTGGAAGCCGCGGGAGCCACGCAGACGCCCATGCCAGAGGATGGGCAGCAGCCCGAGGGGCGCGGCGGCGACAGCGGCACCAGCGGCAAGTGGCAGCCCCGGGGAGGCGCGCCGACGGGCACGGCGCGGGTGCAGGAGGCGGGGTGGCAGCAGCGGGTGGCGCGAAAGGCTCCGGGGCCGCCCGCCGCGGAAGCCCTTAGCAAGCCGCTGCTGGGAGGGGAGTGGGCGGGGGGCGGCGTCGGCACTGCGGTGCGCGTCGCACAGCCTGCGCTGCTGGCGCCGCACGCGCCGCCCACGCCCAGCAGGGGCGGCGCGCCCAGCAAGGGTGCTGCGTCGGGCGCCGCTTCAGGGGCACGCGCCGCGGCAGGCGCGCTGGGCTTTTGAGCTCACTGCCTGGTGGAAGTGCATGGCGTGAAGAGCATAGCGTGCTTCTAAATCGACCTTGCTGCACAGTCCGCCCTGCTTCCCTGTTGGCATTGTTAGCCCTGCAATAAGTGGAGGCCCAGCCCCCCCCCCCCCCCCCCCCTCCTTCTTCTTCCTCCGCTGCCTGACGCTGCGGTCGCATGCCTGCCCTGCCCGCTCTGCAAAGCTCAGTTTTCACATCTGCTATATGTGGAGGCACCGACAGGCGCGTGGTGTGGCGCAGGGGAATGGCGGTCGTGGGGCCGCGCACATCGGCGGCAGGCAGTTGGTTGCACTGCTGGATGGGAAGCAAAAGCAAGACATGGGCATGGGAACGGTGGCTAAGGATGGAGTTGGTGCCGCTGACGTGGCACGCGGCTGTACTGGTACAAGGGGGGTGGGGGAGGGCCGGCGCGTGCCCACCTGCACAGCCGTCGCTGCCGCTCGGCCCAGAGGGCTCTGCACCAAGCACGACGGCCCAGCCGCTATGCAGCTGCCACACAGCTGCCTCACAGCTTCTGCACCACGCGCAGCTTGGCGCTGCGGCTGCGCACGTTTGCTGCCTGCTCGGCGTCGCCGGGGACCGTCGGGCGTCGGGTCAGAATCTTGACGAGGGGCTGCTCCTCTGGAGCGTCAAAGGGCAGGCAGTACGAGGGCAGGGGCTCATCGCTGGGAGCCATGCCTGCGGGCAGGCAGGGGGGACGGTGGGGGCACGCAGGCAAGATGTTGGGACTTTGATGCGCGATCTGCATCCGCCGTCCCGAACGACAGGCAGCAGGGAAGCAGGCGGCTCACCGATGGGGGCTGAAACTCCCAGCCCAGCCCCGTGCCTCCCACCCGGCATCACCTGCGTGTGCGTGCCCAGCCCCGCGTCACACGCGCGCGCTGGCCTGCGCCCTCCTGCTCACCTGCTGCGGCGCGGAAGGCCCACTTTACGATGCGGTCCTCCAGGGAGTGGAAGGTGATGACGGCCAGGCGGCCGCCTGGCGCCAGGCAGTCGATGGCATCGGGGATGACCTGCGGGAAGGGTGGGGACGCGAGGGCAGCACGTGCGAGTGGTTTGCGAGCAGAGTGACCAGCAGAGGACAGCCACAAGTCGAGGATGCGGCGGCGGCGGCGGCGGCGGCCAAGCACACGCTCTCAAGCCCCGCAGGATGCCCTCTTCCCCACAGAGAGGCGAGCCCCTCTTGCAGACCTGCGCGATGCTCTGCAGCTCGCCATTGACGGCGATGCGCAGCGCCTGGAAGGTGCGGGTGGCCGGGTGCTTGAACTTGGCGTCCCCCCTGCCGCGGCCGCCGCGGCCGCCGCCCCGCCCGCCGCCGCCGGGGTTGCCGATGGCGGCGACGAGCTGCTGCGTGGTGGTGATGGGGGCTTCCTCTCGTGCCGCCACAATCCTGCAGACAGAGGAATGCAGAAGGTGCCGGTTAGGAGGGCTGGACAGGGGCGTGCGCCGCAGCGCTGCGTGCGGAGCGAGGAAGCTGCCAGCTTGCGGGCAGGGTGGCGCTGCCGACGCGCAGCCATGCCTGCAAGGCAGCCCCCCCCGGTGCGAGCGCACCTGCACGCGATGCCGCGCCAGTGCCGCTCCTCGCCGTATTCCTTGATCACCCGCCCGATCTCCGCCTCGGACCAGCTGTTCACCGCCAGCTCAGCAGACAGCACCGCCCCTGGGTCCATGCGCATGTCCAGGGGGCCGTCCCGCAGGAAGGAGAACCCTCGATCGGCGGTGTCCACCTGCAGGGGCAGAGGGTAGACGACAGTGAGGGCGCAGTGAACAGCAGGCGTGCGGCCCGCCCCTCTGCCCCGCGCATGCCAGGGCGTGCTTGGGGCACAGCTGGCGGCTGCAGCAGGCGCTGCACCAAACCCCCGTGGTCCTGCCCGTCTTCCAAAGACGCGCCCAGGAACGAACTGCACCTGCATGGAGGAGATGCCCAGGTCCAGCAGGATGGCGTCCACTCCTTCGCTGCCGCTGGCGCTGCCGCCGCCGCTGCCATCACTGCTGCTGCTGCCGCTGCCGCTTGCGCCGTCCAGCGGCAGCTGCCGCAGCACCTGCTTCATCCGACCGAAGTTGCTGCGCACCAGAAAGGCGGTGGGCTGCTGCTGCTGCTGCTGCTGCACGGCGCTAACCGTGGCGGGCAGCGCTGCACCCAGCGACGCCACGCCCGCCGGCGTCACCGCCACCGGCGCCAGCGCCGCGCCCGCCGCTGCCAGCCGCGCGCTTGCCAGCGCGTGGGCGGTGGGGTCCAAGTCGAACCCGACCAGTGCTGACATCTCAGGGTGGGCACGCAGCACTGCAGACGCATGGCCGCCGGCTCCCAGCGTGCCGTCGACGTAGCACCGCACCTGCAGGCCCTCAAACGCCTTCAGCACTTCGTCTAGGAGCACCGACACGTGCGGCTGCTCCGCCGCCGCGCCTGCGGCGGGCGCCGCCTCGGGCGCCACCGCCGCCGCGGCCCGGGCTGCGCCGGAGAGCTGCCGGCGGTGCGCCGCGCTGCCGCCCAGCCGGGCGGTGCTGCTGCCGCATCTGCTGCTGCCCCTCCTGCTGTGGTTGCCGAGGTGTCTAGCAGCGCCGCTGCTTGCCCCAGCAGCACGTGCACACGCGGCGCAGCGGCGGTCGGGCGCAGCCAGCGGTGGCACCGTCGCCGCGACGCTGCAGGCCGCGCTGCTGCTGCCGCCGCGTGGGCAGACACCCAGCAGCGCGCGGACGCCGGTGGAGGTTGCCGCGGCGCGCCAGGCCATACTCAGTGCTGCTTGAGGTCGGCCTTCTTGGTCTTTGCGCCCAGGCCGCCGCGCACGAGAGAGATTATCCAGAAGATCAGTGCAGCCAGGTGCACCGCCACGAGCACCGAGACGAGCGGGCCCAGGCCCTCAAAGTCCCAGCCCGTGCCTTTGCCGCCTCGCGGCCCGCTCAGTCGCCCTGTGTCTCGGGTTGCTACCATCTGGTAGGCTGAGAGGCGCGGGGGGGATTGGAGGGCGTCGGCAGCGGCGGCGAGGCCAACTGCAGGCGGCGCCGGCGGCACGGCAGCGCGCACGGCACGGGCAAAAGCAGATCGCCAAAGGGTGGGCGCCAGCTGTCCGTGGAACCGTGGTGGATCTGTTGACTGGATTGTTGCGTGAGGGTAGCGGGTCGCAGCAGTTCTGGGGGTTTTCAGTACCGGGCGGCGGCAGCGTGCTGCGAAACTGGCGGGACCTTAGGCGGCGGGCGGCGGTGCAGCGCGTGGTGCACCTTTGCTTTCATCCCGGGTTTCTGCTGTTTGTGGAGCTGAAATAGACGAACCATGGCTGGTTCCTGGCAATCCCCAGCCGTCTGGCCTCGAGCCGCTCCTGTTGCATCCAGAGGGGCGGCGGCTGGACAGGCTCCTGCATTGACCACCGCCAGACTTGACGCGCCGTCTGCAAATCTCTTCCCGACACTCCACAGCGCTGCCAATTGCTCAGGATGGAAGCGCCGGGCCCCGCGGGGCCCCTGGTGCTGGTCTCCGGCTGCAAAGGGGAGGCGCGCAGCCTGCGGTCTGGCTTCAAGGCGCTTGCGCGGCACCTCAAGGCGGCACGCTGCGAGGTGCGGCGCTTGGAGGCGGCGGGCGGAGTGACGCCGGCGGCGCTCGACGGCGCCGCCATCGTCGTGTTCGGCGCGCCCACGCAGCCCTTCACCGCCGCCGAGCTAGACTGCCTGCGCGGCTACCTGCGGGGCGGCGGCAACCTGCTTGTGCTGGGCAGCGAGGGAGGCGGCGCGGCGGGGGATGGCACACCCGGCGGCGGCGGCGGACAGCCACTGCCAGCGCCTGCCGGCCCAGGCAGCAACATCAACTGCCTGCTGGAGGATTGCGGCATGAGCTTGGCCACCGACTGCGTCATCCAGACCGCCTACACCCGGTGAGGCGAGGAAACGGAAGGATGAGCCCCCAACTGCCCTGTCCGCTGTACTGCACTGCGTTTGCGGGTGCTGCCGCCTGTCGTGCCCCCTGCCCTTCCACCGGACCAGCACCTACCACCCACTCCTCCCTCCCTCCGCCCTCCCCCTGCACGCTGCGGCAACAGGTACTGCCACCCCAAGGAGGTGCTAATCAGCGACGGCATGCTGTCACCAGACCTGGCGGCCTACTGCACCTCCAACCCCACTCGGGAGGGGCGGCGCGGCGGCGGCGCCCGCGGCGCTGGTACGACGGACGAAAATGGTCGTCCGGTGGCGGCGTGCGTGTACCCGCGTGGCTGCACGGTGACGGTGCAGCCCCCCGCGGTGGCCTTCCTGTCCTCTGGCCAGTCGGCGCACCCTTACAACATGCCCGTTGGTGGGTGCAGCGTGTGGTGCTGTGCTGTGGCGCAAGGGCTGGCAGCGCAGTGGCGTACGGTGTGGCAGCGAGGCAGGCCGTTGCGTGGCACACGGCAGCAGCGGCCTGCAGCACGGGTGTGCAAAGCATGCATGCCCCTCGTTTCCCACTGGCAATCGACCACTCCCTCCACAAAACCAACAGGTGCCGCCTGGTGGCAGGAGGGCGGCAGCGGCGGGCGGCTGGCTGTGTTGGGCAGCGCTGCCATGTTTGACGACGAGTGGCTGGGGAAGGAGGACAACACTGGGGTGAGACTCAGGGGGGGGAATAGCGTCCTCCACTCCGCACCATGGCACCGGCTTCCGGTGCTGCAGCGAGCAGCCTGCTGACATGCATCCATCATGCTCGCTGGCAGACCACACAGCGAGCGGGCTGCTGAACAAGCACTGATGCTGCGTGCCCACCTGCCTCTGCAGGTTCTGGACTTCCTGGTTGGCTGGATGCTCTGCGATCCGGCCTGCAGCCTGTCAACACGCAACATGGCAGAGGCAGAGATCGTCGACCCCCGGCCGGTGACGCATGTGGCGGAGCTGGCAGCGCAGCCGCGCGTGTGCCTGCAGGTTGGTGGGCTGTGGTGGACTGTGGTGCAGCAGTGCCTGGCGGTTGGAGTCCAGTAGCACATGTGGTAGAAGTGCCGAAGCAGGAAGTGGGTGCGTGCTGAACAATAGGTTGTGCAGCAGCATGGCTCCCTACCGCTGAACTACACCACATACTGTGGGGAGACGAGTGGGCTAGGGCATCGCGCGCGCTCTCCTGACGCGCACGCCCTCACCTCATCAACCCTCCCCCTTTCCAACACGACGCAGGAGCACCCCGACCTGCCCCGCGACGTCACCCGCCTCTTCGCCGACTCCCTGTTCAAGCTGGACACCAGCCACGTGCCACAAGTGGCGGCGCTGCGCCGCACGCTGGGCGTGGAGCGCGCGCTGCGCCCCGGCGGCCAGCTGCCGCTCTGGCGGCCGCCCCTGGACGTCCCCTTCCCGCCGCTGCACCCCGCCGCCTTCCCGCCCGCCTTTCCGGAGCCGCCCCCACCGGCGCTGGAGCTGTTCGATTTGGACGAAGAGTTTGAGGGGCCGCTGGTGAGCGGGTTTGGGGCACGCAGGTTCTGGGGGTGTCACAGACAGACGATGCACCTCTGGTCCAGCGACGCAGCTGGCGCACGCGTTGACTGCCTGTCTTCCCCCACCCCTGAACCGACCACCAACCCCGTGCCCCTGACCCTCAGGACAAGCTCAACCAGGTCACAGCAGCCTTCCTGGCAGCCCCCAAGGCGGCCCAGCGGCTGGAGTCGTACATTGCAGACTGCGCTGCGCTGCTGGGCCTGCGCAGCGCGGCGCCCGGCGCGGCACCGACAGCAGCGGCAGCACGGCAGCAGCTGTCAGAGGTGCTGGAGGCGGTGGTGCAGTGCAAGATGGAGGCCGGCGGCGGCGTCGCATTCGGTTGAACGCCAGCGCCGTGGCCGCTGCGGCCCCTGCCTGCCCGGCCTTGCCGCGTTCCTTGTTCCTGCCGCCCTGCCTGCCCACCCTGCCGCCACCACTGCTCTCTGCGCTGCCTCGTCCCCCTCCGCCGCCCTCCCCGCCCGCCCCATCTGATGCTGTGTTGGTTCACATGCAAAGCAATGCACGCGCTGCTGCCTGGACATGGATGGCAGCAGAGGACGCGGGGACGAGCACAGGGAGGTTCAGTATGGCCAACCCTTGGGTTGCACTTGCAGCGCCTGCCAACTGTTACAGCGTGCAGTCCGGTGCAAAAAAAGCAGCATGGAGGCAAGCGCCCGGCCCGCCGCGGCACTACCGCTGCGACAGCTGCCGGCTCACAGCGGCCGATAGTCGCGGCACAGCTTCGTCCCAGGGCCCTGCGACGAGCACGGCGCGTGAGCGAGCGAGTGAGCGCACGCCCACTGCGCAGCCGATGGCTGCACGGCAGCTGTTGCCATGGCAGGCAGGCAAGCTTCTGCTCCAGGGCCCTCCCGCAGTGGGGGCAGCCGTGCATGCTGGCGCCGGCCCTGCCCCGCCCACAGCCCAGCCCCAAGTGCAAACCTACCATTGATGGCCGCTTTGAACTTGTGTATGCGCACCAGCCACATGGGGCAGATAAAGGTGATGAACAGCAGGGCGCAGCAGTAGGCCGAGGTCGCCAGCGCCGACTGCCGCGCCAGCAGCGCCGCGGCGGCGCCGATCATGCCGGCGGTGAGAGCAGCGTGCGCGGCGTGCGAGGCGGCCGCCACCTGGCGCCGGCAGTACGGTCCCACGATGTACAGCTCCAGCGATAGCAGCAGCTGCGGTCCACGGAACATGAGGGCAGGAGGTGCAGGGGGCAAGGGGGAGGAGTGGCGTGGACAGGCGGGGCGGAGGCACAGGAGGAGACGCGGCAGCCAGCGTTGCTTCCCTCCCCAGCGTCAACACTAGCTCACCAGCGCGCTCGCGCGCGCATGCGCCACCCACTGCCAGCCGCCACCACCCACCTGAGCGTACACCGCCGCCGGGCTGCCCAGCCGGCTGGCCACCAGCACCGACCCGCACACAGCGCAGCCCAGCGCGAGGCTGGCGCTGAGCTGGGCGGTCAGGGCGGCGGTGAAGTGGTAGTCGTGGAGGTACAGGTGCGCCAGCAGCAGCAGGCACGCGCAGGCGATGGTGGTGTCGCTGCTGACGTTCTCGGTCAGCGTGCCCAGCAGGGGGGACAGCAGCGCCGTGGCCAGCGCAAGCGCCGCCATGCTGCCGACGCCGTCGAGCGCCGAGGCGCGCCAGGAGGGGGGGGTGGCGTCCCGCTGCTGCTGCTGCACGTGTCGACGGTGGCGGCGACGGTGCTGGTGGCGGTGCTTGGGGGGCGAGGCGTCTGGGCTGAGCGCCGCAAGCTCCGCTGCTGTCGCTGCACCTGCTGCCGCTGCACCTGCTGCGCTCGCCGCCTTTGCGCCCGCCCATGCGCTGCTGGCCAACCACAGCAGCGAGCCCAGCAGCATGAGCAGCGCGTCTGCCAGCAGGAGCTGACGTGGCATGACGCGGCCCTGCATCGGTGCCGCGAGGGGCAGCGACGTGTGCACAAGCCGCAAGGGGGGCAGCACCTGTAGAACGCACGCAGCAGCAGCTGCAGCCACGGGGAGCAGCACGCAGCAGCAGCGACGTCCCCAGCAAACCAGTGGCCCTCCCTCACCGTGTACAGGGCGTGCGAGGCGCCGCCGACCGCAGTCACCGTCGCCACCTGTTGGTCCACGACCAGCGCCGACCACACAACGGTGGCGTAGTCGCGCTGGGGCACCGTGGCATTCACCACAAGCTCCTCAAGGAAGCTCTCCGCCGTGTGGGTGTCGTCGTAGGGCTGCCGCGCCCACAGCACCTTGCGCCAGGGCACCCGCTTGGCGGGGGAGAGCGGCGCCAGCGGCGCGACGGCGGGCTGCATCGGCGGCTCGTCGTCAGTGTCGCTGGAGCGCTGCCGCATTGGTGCAGGTGACCTGAGCGCCTATTAACCTCTATGCCGTCAATACATGGCGCCTATGGCGTCTGGCAAGGCCAGGAGAGAGCCGGGCTGTTCGGGGAGCGTGGCGGGAGCAGAACGCGGTGCCAGGCGTAGGCTGAAAGATCGATAACGCGGCACAGGAGCTTGCGAAACGCGATCGGGTGGAATAGAGGCCGCAGGCTCGAATTGCATGAGCGTGAAAAAGAAGGCGCAGAACTCCGCCCTCCGGCTCAGCATTGCTCGTGCTACTTTGCACAAAATACCCGCTGCGGCCCTTTGACATGCTGAGCAGCACCTGACAATCATCAGCGGCCGCAATGGACCCCGCCGTTGTGGCGGGCTTTGCAGAGGCCTGCGCAGGACTGCATGTGCGTCGCAGGGGCACCGCCGCGCTCCATGCAGCTCATCCCAGCGTTGCATTGGAAGCTCCGCCGCCTGGCTGTTTTTGTCTGCCGCCTGCCGCCGCCGCTGCCTGCCGCCACCCGCCATAATCTGTTCACCTGCCGCTCGTCACTGGAGCGCCCCATTGTGTGTTCACCCCCACCTGTATCTCGCTCCGCAGCACCCAGCAACCCGCGTCCAGGCGGAAGCGGCGCTGCTGGAGTTCCGACTCAACGCCAGCGTGGAGGCGTGTGTCGGCGTGCTGCAGGCGTCGGGCGATGAAGGCGTGCGGTTCCAGGTGCTGCGCATGAGGGGAGGTCTGGAGAGGATGCTGTAGGGCTGTAGTAGGGGTAACCGGGGAGGACGAGCCTGGGTGAGCGCAGCCCCGGAGCGGCGTGCAGCGTGCAGCGTATCCTACTCTTTCGCGGCACACGCGGCGTGCTCCCCCCTGCCCCACCACCACCCACCCCAGGCGCTGCTGGCGTTGCGCGAGGTGGTGCTGGGCCGCTGGGCTGTGGTGGGGGCGCAGGCGCGGCAGGCCACCCTGCAGTTCCTGCTGCACACCTCCCTGGTGCAGCTGGCCGCCGACCCGCGGCCGCTGCTGCGCACGCAGGTGGGCGGAGGGTGGTTGATTGGGTGGCCAGATGGCTGGCTGGCTGGCCGGCCATCGCTTGCAGCGGCGCGTAGCGCAGAGCAGTCGGCAGGCCTGTACCATGCGTGACTGGCCTTGCGCACATCCGCTGTCCCTCTCAAGAAAAGCATGCATGCGATTGATCAAACAACTCGCGTCGTCCCCTCAGGTCAACGCCACCGCCGCCGCCATCATCAAGCGCAGCTGGGTGGAGGCGAACCCCGCGGAGCAAGAGCAGCAGCTGTCGGCCATCCACACGCAGGCAGCCGCCGTGGGGACGGCTGCGGCGCGGCGGGCGGGCCTGGAGCTGCTGACGGCGGTGGTGGAGGAGTTCTCCCCTCACACCGCCAGCCAACTCGGGCTCAGCTGGTGCGCTTCCCTGTGGCGATTGAGGGTTGGGGAGCGGCGCTCGCTCGCTCTGATAAGACATAACGTTAACGTCAAGCGGCGGCTTGTGTGTGCGCCTGGCAGCTGTTGCCCGAGAAGCATCAATTCGCGGTGCTTCCCCTCCCACCCGCCAACCCAGCTTGCTGCACCTCCGGTGCGCCTTCCAGTTCACGTGCCACTATCTGTCCCACGCATCGACTCTCTCTTGCAGGGCAGTGCACGAGCTGCGCCGCTGCGAGTCGCTGCAAGTCGGGTGCCTGCTCGCTGCACCCCCTCGCTTGCCTGCCGATGCACGCTGCTTTCGACCCTTTGCATCCTGCAGGGAGGTGCACGAGTTGTGCCGCGAGTCGCTGGAATCCTGCTACCTGCACCGCCTGCTGCTGCACGCGCTGGGCTCTGCTCGGGAGGCTGCGCCCGCGGCCGCGAGCGGCGCCGACGCTGCGGGCGTGTGCCTGGCGGCGCTGCGCCTGCTGTCTGCAGTCCTCGGGTGGTCCTTCAGCAGGGGTGCGTGGCTGGGGGCCGGGCGGTTGCTGCGTGTGGTCACGCATGGGTGCATGCTCGGATGGACGCACGCATGTGTCGGTGGGGAGAATGGGCTGCCTGTGATGATTATGCTCCCTGCACCTGCATTGACCAGTCTCCGTGACTCACAATGCCTACTTCCTGCCTCTGCAGCCGGCGGCAGCGGTGTATGGCGCATGCTCGACAGCGGGCGCCCGGCGGCGGAGGCCGCCAGCCTGCGACCGCCTGACAGCTGGCGGGAGGCCCTGCTGGCGCCGGACTCCTGGGGGTGGCTGGCGCAGCTTGCGCATGCGGTCTGGTGAGCAGGAGCAGAGGGGTGTGCAGTCGACGGGCAGCAGGTGGGTGGAGCAGAGGATGGGCGACCGACCAGAGGATGGGCAGCAGGTGGGTGAGCAGAGGTGAACGTGGAGCAGAGGGGGTGGGCAGAGGTGAACGTGGAGCAGAGGGGTGGGCAGAGTTTGCAGATGACTTTGTAGAGCACATCGGATCAAAGAGTGATGGATGGGAATGACGGCAGGGGTTGATTGCCGCTTGTCTCGCAGGCCACGGCTCGCAGCCCCGCATGGTGCCGGGCCCTCAGCCAGCTCCACGCGTCGGTTGTGCCGCTGTGCTCAAGGCCGCACGCTGTGCCTGGTGTTGCGAGCAGCGCTGCTGCCTGTTTGTGACGGCGACGCCGCGCCGTCTTCTCCTCTCCCTCCCCCTCTGCGCAGCCAACCCCAGGCGGCAGAGACGCCGCTGATGAGCGCAGCGCTGCGGGTGGTGGAGCAGCTGTGTGGGCTGAGGGGCGACATCTTTTGGGGTTGCGACACGACGGGCAGCCGCGCCGCGCTCGGACTGCCTTCGCAGGTGCGCGCATGGCTCGACGCGTGCGTTGCCTGCGCGTGCCTGCAAGGAGAGAGGGGCTGGCACACCTCTGGTTGTGTGTGTCTGGTCTGTTCTGAAGGCGCGAGCGAGCATGACATCATGAGATGTCGAGAACGGAGCGTAGCAGATGCTGCCCGTGAGCGACCTCTCAGCCTGTCCTCCTCCTGCACCCCTCCGCCCCTCTGCAGCCCTCCCAGCGGGGTTCACACCTCGCCGCCATGCTGCGCCTGCTGCTGCCCTGGTTGTCCCCCCCCGCCGCCGCCGTGGCCGCCGCTCGCTGGTCTGCAGCGCACGCGGGGCAGGCCGGCGGCGAGGCGCGCCTGCTGTCGGCCTGCCGCGCGCTGCTGGCGGCGGCGGGGGTGCACCGCGCCGCCGGCTTCGACGCCGCCTCCCCCGCGCTGGGGTTGACCGCAGCGGGTGCAGCGGGCACTCTGGGCGTGCTGGGCGTGCTGTCAGAGCTGACCACAGCAGTGCTGGCGGCAGCGGCAGATCCGCCCGGAGAAGCGGACGACTGGGCAGGCGAAGCAGCAGATTTGCTGCTGGAGATGTGGGTGGAGCTCGTGTATGACAGCTGTCGTGGCCCAATGGGCTCCTCCCAAGCGGCGGTGCAGGTGGGCTGCGCCGGGCAGGGGTGGATGTGTAGGTGCCAAGATGATGCTCGCAGCGGTGCATTGCATCCCGCCTCTTGTGTGTATAGACTGCGAGGCTGACCTGTCCTTTCCTTTTGAGTGCTTTACATCTGTCTAACCACAGGAAACCTGTCGACACAGATGACCAATACGTCGCCTGCGCCCACCCGCCCCTCCTGCGCCCCCACAGGCAGCAGCGGCGGTGTTTGCTGCGGTGACGGACAAGGGCTTGACGTTGGCGGCGGCAGAAGCTTTAGAGGATGATGGTGGGCCATTGAGCGGGAGATGCTTGTGGCCGGCAGTTGCAACAATATGCAGCGGCCCTGCGGAGGGACTGCCCAGCGAAGCCCAATCTACAACGCTTGCTTTGCTGACCAACATGCTTTCCATCTGCCCGCTTGCCCTGCTGCAGAGGAGGTGGAGGGCGGCGAGGGCCTGCAGGCGGAGGAGCAGCTGGCCCGGGTTGCGGCTCTGGGCCGCGCCTCTGCACGGCTGTCGCTGCCGCTGCTGGCGGAGCGGCTGCAGGGCTGCCTGGGGGCGCTGCAGCAGGCGCTGCAGCAGGGTGAGGCTCTCGTGGAGTGGGGTGTTTGGGGCGGGCGCAGCGTGGCGTCCCGCAGGCAACGTGCATCCACAAGTCGCGCATGAGACTGCGCGTTGGGTTCGTAATCCATCCATCTATCAGGATGGCAAATTCCCACCGCACCTTTGTACCGCCAGCAGGCGCCGACCCCAGCGTCCCCCTAGAGCAGCTCTGCTGGCTGGCCGCGCTGTGCGCCGCCGTGCTGGCAGACGCGGGAGACGGGGAGACACCCCTGGTGCCGCTGCCCGTAGCGCAGGCCGGCGAAGCGGCGGCGGCGGGCGGCGCAGGCGCAGGCGCAGACCCAGCGCAGCGACTGTCGGCGGGGCTGCTGGCGTTGGGCGGCCACTGCCTGGTGCAGGCGGGGCAGGTGGGGGCGAGCCCCAGGTGAGCTGGGGGCCAGCCCTGGGGCCTGCTTGGGGCCACCCTTGGGGCCACCTGGGGCAACCAGTAGAAACGGAGCCCTCATCCTTTTCCCTCTCTCCTGCTCGCTGCCTCCCCGTCGCTGCCCCCCATGCAGGCTGGTAGAGGTTGCGGCAGCCTCGCTGGCGCGCTGGGCCGACACCTACCTGGCAACCGAGGAGGAGGGGATGCCCGCGCTGCGGGCGGCGTTTGGCGCGGGCAGCCAAGGGGGCGGGCAGGCGGCGCAGGCAAGCCGGGGGCAGCTGGCTGTCGCTGCACCACGGGCTGCCTGCAGGCACACAAGCACTCGATGCATTTCGAGTGCCTCCTGACAGGCGCTGTGTGCAGATGCTGGTGACCTGAGCATGCGCCCCGTCCCCTTCTAATCCCGCACGCACAGATGCTGGTGAGCCTGGTGATGTCGGCCCTGACGCGGTACCCTGGAGAAAGGGCGCTGCACGACATTGCCTGCGCCCGCCTGCTGCCCGCGCTGCTGCGCCGGCCCGCGGCGCGCCAAGCGGTCGTGGACTCGCCAGCCTGGCACACGCTGTGCGACGCGGTGGGCCGGGGAGACGCCGGCCTGCTGCAGCTCGCCGAGAAGGTGCAGCGCCGCCTGCTGCAGTCGCTGCTGCTGGCAGCAGGGGACGGCTGGCAAGGCGACGCCGGCAGCTGGGCGGGCCATCTGCTGGAGAGCACCGCCGTGCAGCTGCGCCAGGCTGGCGCCAGCGACGCGGCGGCGCGTGCGGCGCTGCAGCGCGCCGACGGCCTCCACCTTGTGGTGTCGCTCATAGAACGCCTGCGCGGCGCGGTGCGTGGCACGCAGCCTGCCACGCAGGCGGCGCTGTTCCAGCAGGTAAGCGTTTGTCAAATGGAAAGGATGGGTGGGGGCAAGAGAGGTTGGCACGCGGGAGGGAGCAGGCCCAGAGGTGCAGGACGAGGCGTTAGGCTGCCACGCTCGTCGCACCGAGGCCGGACGCTTGCTCCCGACGTGCCCACCCCTCTTCCCCTCTGTTCCCATCCTCCCTGCCCCCTCCCCTCCCCTCGCCGCCAGTTCACCTCTGTTGCCCCAGCGCTTGCTACCCTGTTTGACGCCTGCCGCACGCAGCCCGTGGCGGTCACCCTCATCCTTAAGCTTGCCGGTGCGGAGGGGCCAGCGACAGCTGCCAGTTGCATGCCTCCAGGCATTGCGCCAGGCATTGAGCAAGCGTGAATCCAGGGTGTTTCGGCAGGCCACCCCCCACGATTTGTGTGTCTGGGCCCCCTGCTGCAGGAGAGGTGGTGGAGCACCACTCCTCCTACCTGTCCCCCGCCGACGCCCAGGCGCTGTGCAGCTGGTCCCTGCGCCTGCTGCAGCTCTACTCGGCGCACAACCTGGTGAGCTGCGGCAGCCTGGTTGCTCCGCTGCCCGCGGCCGCCCTTGGAAGGCCTGTGGGTCTCTTGCAAGCCTGCCTCGACTGCTCGCTGCAGCCGCTTCCAGCTGCTGCACACGCAGTGCTACACGTTCCACCCCACCTTGCCTCTCCCATTGCTGCATGTCTGGCCCTGCACCCTGACGCCTGCCTGCCCCGTCGCTTCTTACTTCAGGGTCAGGCCAGCGTCAAACTCTGCAGATCCAGCAGGTCACTCTTACACATGCTTTGATTGTCAAATGCACCCATTTGTTCATCCAATGCAGGGCCAGGTCAGCGCGGCAACCGAGGCGCTGGGCGACCGGTATCTAGACCTGCATGCCCTGATCAAGCTGCTCACCAAGCTGACCCAGGGGGATTGGGACGCAGGTGTGTCAAGCATACGTGTTGCATGCTTCGTTGTAGTAGATGTGTGGGGAGGTCTGCTCCCATCGACCTGTTTCCAGCAGCATGGCCCTTGTGCTGGGCCACGATGGCCGTTGCATGCACGCCCTATGGTTCCGCCGCAGCAGACCTGCGTGCACGGCCTCAGCAGACCTGGGGCAGGGTGCCTACCAGTGCGTGAGCTTGGGAGCCGGATGGAAGCAAGCCCCGCTCACCCTCCCCCCCCCCCACCGCCTCGGTGCTCGCAGGCACCTGGCGGCACACAAACGGCGCACACGGGGCGCCCCCGGCCGGCGGCGCACCGCAGGCGGCGGCCGTGGACGTGGCCGCCCTTGTGTTCACTGGGCTGGACATCCTGGTGCCGCTGCTGTCCCTGGAGCTCTTAAAGTTCCCCAAGCTGTGCCGCGCCTACTTTGCGCTGCTGGCGCACATGCTCGAGGTGGGAGCGGCCCTCGGCAGCGCTTGTTGCGGCAGCCGTTCGTGTTGCAGTTGTCTGTCCTGTGCTTGAGAGGCCCCACAGGCCTGCGGGGGGGCGGGGAGGGTGGTGCAACGTGTGTGCCAACCTCATCTCACCTGTCCTGTGACGCGCATCATCTCTGCAATGAACGAGCATGTGCTTCGGTGCTCTGGCCAGCTGCGCCCTTTCCTGTGGGAGGCCAGGGCCCTCCAACAGTCCCGTCCACCCCGCTGCTCCCATTTTCGTTCTCAAACGCTCCGCCGCCTGCTTGGCCCCGCCCCGCAGGCGTACCCCGAGCGCATGGCGCAGCTGCCGCCCCGCGTGTTCCAGACGCTGCTGTCCACGCTGCAGTTTGGGGTGGGGGCCACGGGCGACGAGGAAGTCACGCAGGTGCAGGGGGGTGGGTGGGGTGGGCGGGCGGGCGGCAACAGCCTGGATTCAACGGGTTGTAGCCACCCACCCACAGGGAAGCACACACTGATGTACGTCGGGCTGCTGGCCGCTGGCCGCTGTTTGCTGTGCCATGTACTGCTGTAGGGCCCACGTACTGCCCACCCACCCGTCGGTGCTGCCTCTGCTCCCGCGCGCAGGCGGTGTTCGAGGCGGCGGCGGCGCTGGCGTGGTTCCACGTGCAGGAGACGGCGGCTGGGGGCCCTGGCCTGGGATCCAACAACGCAGCAGGTGGGGTGGACGCCGGCAGCCGCAGCAGCGCTGCGGCCCGCAGGCAGAGAGAGAGACGTCTGGGGAGGGCTGCTGCGCATGGCCTCGGTGTGGCAGTTGCGTGCGCACCGCCGCTCCTCCAGCCAGGCGCCCACCAACCCACGAGTCTCCCGCCACCACAGCACGTGGCGACCGCTGCCCTCCTCTCCCTGCAGGCGCCGACGGCCTCACCCCGCTGGGCACGCTGCTGCAGGCTTCGCTGCAGCGGCTCATCCACGGAGAGGCCGGGCTGGAGGCAGTGGACCATGCAGCGGAGGCGGTGCTGCCGATGGCACTGGCAGATCCGCCGGCGCTGCAGCGGGCGGGGGAGGCGCTGGTTGTGGCCGCTGCTGGCGTGGCAAAGGTGGGGCCAGCGTGCTGCAAAGGGGCGGCGAGCCTGGGCTCTGGCTGCCGTGCCGCCGACGCAGCGCGCGCTGTGCCGTGCTGCTCGCGATCCCGTCGGAACGAACGCTCCCCCTCCCAGCCTCAGCTCAGGCAGCGTGTGGCGCTGTGGTCGCCAGCGCAGGGCTGCCTCCAGTCCTTCCTCCCTCCCGCCTGCCCAACCCTCCCGCCTGCCCAGCCCTCCCGCCTGCACCCCTTGGCCCCCCACCCGCCTGCAGTCTTCGGCGCAGGAGGCCTTCACCGCCCTGGTGGCCCAGGTGCGCGCGGCCGCCTGCCTGGACCGCCCCGCTCGCCGCGCCTTTGCCAAGGCCCTCAGCAAAGCAGTTGTGGACTTGCGCGGCGCCGTGTACGTGCGCTGAGCTGGCATGGTTGCGCTGAGCTGGCATGGTCCACGTGCGCTGCGCTGGCGCAGCACTTGCAGAGCTAGCTGGCCTCCGGCCGGACTCGAGCCGCTGGCGGCGGCGGCGGAGCTGCAGCTGCTGGGCACGGCGCTGGCGGTTCAGCACCGCGCCAACTGCGACTCGAGTATGGTGCAAGCCCAGCTGACAGGCCAGCAGTACAACCTGCGCCCGCGGCATCCCTCGCCAGCTGCGCTGGCAGCCACCCGCCGCTTCGACGGCGCAGCTGCGCACGTCCCACATGCTGCACTCCTGCAGCAGCAGCCCAGCGCGCTGCCAGCTGATGTGATGGCGGCCAGCGAGGCGGCACTGCAGCGAGCAGAGGCACAGCATGGCTATTCTCCAACAGCAGCAGTAGGCAGCGCCAGCTCTAGACAGGCAGTGTTTCCATCCATTCACCTGGCAGCGCCTAGCGATGCAGCCCGCACAAATCTCATGCATGCGATTCGACTGCCCACCCGCACGGGCTTTCCCCTGGATGCCTCCTCCCTACCTTCTGCCTCACGGTACGTTGGACGTGAACAGCAAGTCCTCGGGTGTGCACGGGAAGCAACACGCCGAAACAGGAAGCGGTGCAGGAGCGCAGGGACCAGCTTGGCAGGGTAAGGATGTGTGGTGACAGGCGCGATCAAGAGGAGGAGGAACAGGTACAGGCCCGCTAGGGAACATACAGGGAGTGAAAGCACAGTTTATGGCGGCAGAGCGTCTGTGCCGACCGCGCAGCGCACCGGGCTGCACTGGGCCGGCGTCGCCTCACCCCAGGCGGTGCAACGGCTTTTTCACCGCATGCCAGTGCGGCTGCTCGTCGTCGTCGCACGTCAGGTCGCACACCAGTTCCTTCCCTGCCCGGTTGGCCGCCAGAATTTCGTCGTTGGGTGCGGGCGCCTGCAGCGGGAGGCAGGGGGCGGGCATGAAAGGGGTGAGCGGCGCGACAGCTCCTTCCCTGCCCGGTTGCCTTCAAACGTAGCGCAGCGCCAAGTTTTTCCACCTTGTTCCACCCAACAAGTTGGTGCTGGGCTGCGCCGCCGCCACTGCAGCGCCACCAGCACCCGTTTGTCAGCCCGGTTGCCTCCCAAACCGACTCACCCTCGTGAGGTCCACCACCTCTGCTCGCTGCCGCCGCCCCGCCTGCTGCTGCTGCCGCTGCTGCGCCGCGCCGCCCTCTCGCCGCCGCTTGCGCGACCCGCCCGCGCCGCCCTCCTCGTCCTCGTCCTCGTCCTCCTCTTTGTCCTCGTGCACCCCGCTCGCCTCTGCCTCGTCTTTCGTGGCAGTCTCTGCAGCAGGAGTGAAGCAGGGCGGGGGAGGGGGGGAGCCGCTGCGCTCGACGGGGAGAATGTATGCGAAGCAGCTACGCCCGCACCCCTCGTAGCTGCTGCTGCTGCTGCTGCTGCCCCTGCTGCGGTGGTTTGCTGGAGTCCCTTGCGCTCACCCGGGAACATCTGCAGGATGGCGTGGTGCGCGGATATCTCTGGCCTCAGCACGCGGCGCAGCATCAGGGTGGACGCGGTTTCGTAGCACAGGTCGATCTGGGGGTGGGTGGGGGGTGGGGGGTGGGGGGGTGGGGTGGGGGGGTGAAGGCAGCTTCATAACGCTTTTGCAGCACAGGCACAGGTCGATCTGGGGTGGGGGGTGAAGGCAGCTTCGTAACGCTTCGTGGCACAGCTCAACGGAAGGGGGCATTGTTCATGCATGCATTAATTCCAACTGTGGATCGGTACAAATCCGATCTGGGTACAAATCCAATCTGGGGGGGACGCTGTGGAAGGGTTTCGTACAGGCGGTGACTGGCGAGCGCAGGGAGCAGGGGCCAGCGGGCCAGCGAAACGCACCCCCCGCCCACGCATCCACCCATGCCATCACTCACCACGGTCGGTGGCCCAAAGCGCTGCACGCTGCACGACATGAGGCCCGGCCCGCTGACAGGCGCGCCTGCGCCCGTCACCAGAGATGGCGCTGTGAAGAACTGCGGCGGGCAGGGGGGTTGAGGGTGAAGGGAGGTCAGCCGGCGAGGTGGGAGGCTGCAACGCATGGCGACATGCTGCCCGGCGGCGGCACCTCTGCAGCCCGGTGCTGCAGCGCCTCCCACCTTTTTGCCCTCGGGCAGCTTGGCCACAGCAGTGCTGGTGTTGGCGGGCCCCAGCGAGCCCTGCGGCACGGCCGCCTGCAAAACGGCCTGCCAGATCTGCGGCAGTGCATTTCAATTTCAGAGGAGGTTGGGGGCCAGCTGCAGGTGAGCAAGGCAACAGTCACAGTGGCCTTCTGAAGGGGGAAGCAGGCGTGCCTCCCTTCGCGGATAGGGTGCTCCATCACCCTCCAGCCGGCCACCACCGCCCCCTCTCCCCGCGGGCCCTCACCGTAGCCTTCACTGTGCCTGCCTCCAGGTTCTGCGCCGCGGGCTGCCGAGCCGCCGCCGCGGCATCCTCCACCGGCTGCGCAAACACAAAGGTGCTGTAGGTGCAGGCCAGCAGGTCTGCGCACGCGTACACGAGAGGTGCGGTAACAGCGGCGGTGTCCGTTGTCAGGGGAGGCGCTGACGGCGCGTGCCGGCGCCTCGCCTGTGGAGGCCCTCGCCTGCATGGAGCCAAACCCCAGCCCACAACTCCTCCGCACGTCGGCCGCTGAGCTGCGCACCTCCCTGTTGCAGGAAGCCTGCAAAGTTAACAGTCTGGTGGAGCGCGTCCAGGTTGCAGCTGTATCCCACAGACCGTCCGTCCATGGTGAGGGAGACCTGCTCTGGGCAGGCGCGGGACGTGGGTGCAGAGGCGAGGCGACGTCGTCGACGGCAGGGCCCTGCCTGGCCACCCTCTTCTGCACGTTGCTCCCGCTCCCAGGCCGGCCCCGCCGCACCCACAAACCCCGCCACGGCCGAAGCACCTGTGACCCTCACATTGTGGTTCACCAGCGCTGAGTAGGGGTCGGCGGGATTGATGAAGCGCGAGATGCACACGTTGAACGGAGCGCCCGGGGCGGCGACTGCATACGTGCGCCCGTCGGGCGCCGTCACCTCTGGGCAGGCCGTGCGTGTGTCTGTGCGCACCAGGTGCAGCTCGAAATCACCCACCCGCACCATGCTGACGCCGGGACGGGGGGGTCTGGAGGGGCGAGGGGGGCGAGCGGCGTCGTAGGCGGGGAGCGGCGGCGAGCGGCGGCGCAGCGGGGGCGCCGGCGCTCCGTGGGCGGCCACGACGCTCACAGCGCGTCTCCCGAAGGACGGCACAACTCTCCAGACGCACCTGAGGCCGGCGAGCGGCCCTCAGTCGCGCAGTGTGCACGAGCTGGCGGTGGGAAGGCAGACGAGAGGCTGTGGGGCGCCTGGCTGCTGTCGAGTGGGTGTCACATATGCGTTTGGAGCGGCTGGTCGAGGAATGGGTGCGACAGCCGCACGCGGCGTCCTGCTGAGTTTTCGAGCGCAGCAGGCGTGCTGACCTCCGCTCTTCGAGACGCGACCGGCACCCTGCCGGACTTCCAATTGCAGCGCTCCGTCATCTAGGGAGCTGGACGCCTTCGGCCGTCCGAAATGAGCAGCTCGCGCCGTGCGCGTCGCTGACAGCCGCCCCTCTTTGACAGACACGCAGCCATGGAGCTGGAGGTGTCTAGCATGGCGTCAATGGAGACCGGGCGTGCCGTCCTGCCGCCTGCGGCCGGCCGGCCGCCGCCCCGCTCCTTCCTGCCCGAGTTTGCGGACGCACGCAACCGCGCCTTGGACGCAGATATTCAGGTGAGACGGCTGGGAGGCCAGCAGCGGGGCACACAGCCGCCTGGCCCACCCGCCGCCGGCGCCCACCCGCCTCCCTGCCGCCAGTCCGCCGCCTGCGGCCGGCCCCAACTGTCCGTGCGTGCCCCGCCCGGCAGGCCCTCGAGGCCGAGCTGGGCCACACCCAGGCGTCGCTGGCGGAGAACGAGGAGCATTCGCGGATGCTTGTGGAGCACCTGCAGTCGGTGCGCCTGGAGATTCGGCACACGCAGGCGCGGCTCACCGCCCGCACCCGCGAGGCAGAGTCGGAGACGCACCTGAAGGAGCTGGCGGCCCGCGAGAGCGGGCGGCTGCGCACCGATGCGGCGCGGCTGGCGGCGCGGCGGGCAGAGGCGGCGCAGCGCATCGCGTCGCTGCAGACGGAGCTGTTCAAGGCGGGGGAGCGCCTCGACCAGTTCCGCCTGCTGCAAAACTGGAACCAGGTGGGGGCTGGTGCACAAGTTGTGGCTGGAAGAGAGGTCACATGAGGTTTGTCCGCGGCGGCCGGCGTGTACGGCTTTCGCACTACATCTGCATGCGTCGTGCATCCGCCTGCTGCTCACCAGCCGGCCGCTCTGCGCGCCTGCCCTGAACAACGCGCAGGAGGAGCTCGAGCAGTGGGCCACCGCCGCGAAGCAGAAGGAAGATGACAGCCTGGCGCTGGAGCGGTACCGCCGGCAGGACGCGGCCAAAGTGAAAGAGCTGAGCATGCAGCTGGAGCGGGCGCAGCGCGAGGCACACCAGGCAAAGCGTGACCTGGAGGACGAGGTCACCGCCACGCAGGTGGGTGCTGGTGTGGGGTAGTGCCCAAAAGGGCGCTGGGTCTGGTGGGCGAGTGTGTGTGTGCTGCAAGGGCATCAACCAGGCACCGGACTAGCTGCTTGAGGCCGACGTGTCGGACCGAGCTTCTCCTGCCGCCCTCGCAACCGCACCTTTCCTGCCGGACTGAGCTTCTCCTGCCGCCCTCGCAACCGCACCTTTCCCTGCTGCAGGCGGCACAGGCGGAGCTGGGCAAGGCCGCGCAGGACTTCCGGCGGCTGCATGAGGAGCGCCAGGAGCTGCTGGAGCAGTGGGAGGGGGTGCTCAAGGCCATCAGCAAGCGCGACGCCTCGATTCTGGAAGCGGGTGGGTCGGGAATGGGTCGGGAGACGGGGCGAGGGAGGCGCCCCTCGCCAGCTGCAAGGGCATTTGAAGCACTAACTGGATGGCAGGGTGGGAAGGAGCACAGTGGAGAGCAGCAAGCTCGGGCGGCTCCCTGGCAAGCAGACACGATGGGCGGCCCGCTTCCCCTCCTCGTCTCGTTTCCCCCTCCACTGCAGGCCAGCACGTGGCTGAGAGCATGGCGCGCGTGGCGGAGCTGCAGCAGGAGCTGGCGGCGGCGCAGCGGGAGCTCGATGCTGCGACAGCGGCAGGTGGGTGGTGGCAGCTGCGGTTGGGTATGGAAAAGAATAGTCCCCCCCTGCTGCGTCCGCTGCATCTGCATGCTGCTGGTCAGAATTCCTCCGGACGGTCCTGCCGTATCCACCGTACCCACCGCAAACGCTGGCGGCCCCGCAGGCAACGCGGCGCAGCGCCGCATCCTGGCGCAGGAGCGCGGCATCAAGGGGCAGTACGATGCGTACGCCTCTGCACAGGTAGCTGGTGGCTGGAATGGTGGGGCCCCGGCCTGCTTGGGGACCCACGATGGTGGCGTTGTGATTTCCCAGGACATTTTGATTATTTTTTGATTATTTATCTCCTTCTGACTTTCTTCCTTCCGACAAGGCTGCTGTGTCAGAGGCCCAGGACCAGCTGGACCTGATGTCCAACAGCCTGGGCCGCGCAGCAGACGACGCGCAGGCGCAGGCCGCCGCCAGCGGCCACCTTCGGGCAGAGCTGGAGCGGCGCACCGCGGCGCTGGCCGACGCGCGAGCCAAGCTGGACGCCACGCGGCTGCGCCTGCAGCTGGAGGGGCAGCAGCTGGGTAACCTGCAGCAAAAGGTGGGTGGGGCCGAGTGGGGCATTGGCGGGCATACGGAGCATATGACTGAGGCATGCAGTGTCGCGCCCATGCAGCGGTCGGCGCAACAAGATGTTGCTGCGACTTACCATCGCCCCATTACCTGCTGCCTGCAACACGGGCCTGCAGGTCCAGCAGCTGGAGGCGCTGCGCGCCGAGGAGGCCAAGCGTGCCCAGGGGCTTGAGCGCGAGCTGGCCGCGCTGGGCAAGCAGCAGTTCCGGGCGGGCCAGGCGCTGGCGGCGGCGCGCGACGAGGAGCGGCGACTGGCGTCGGAGATCGGCGGGGCGCGCGCGCTGGGGCGCAACCTCTCCCACAAGATGGCGCAGCTCGAGGAGCAGCTGGTGAACCAGCAGGCAAGCCGGGCCAGGAGGGCGATGGCAGCGCTGGACGGGTGCCTGGCTTGCTCTCTTCCCTGCCTCCTTCGCAGCTGCTTCTGCTGCCGCTGCAAACTCTCCACTAACTCTTGTTCCTCCCTTTCCCTGACTGCTTCCCTGATGTGGCTGCAGGAAGTTCGGTACAACGCCGACTTCTCTCTGCTGCAGATGGAGCGCAAGGTGGCACGCGCAGAGGGGCGGCGCTCCAAGGACGAGACCGAAGCTCTCACGGCGCGCATCGCCGAGCTGAAGAGCGCGCTGGGCACGGTCAACGCGGAGCACAGCATGCTGTCAGAGGAGGTCAAGCGGGCAGAGGACGACTTTGGTGGGTGGGGCTGCAGATGGGGGGGGGGGGGGGGGGGGGGGGCTGGGAGGCTTGAACCAAGTGTGGAATGCGCAACAGTTGGCGACCTGCCAAAGCGTGGAGAGCCACGCAGCGTGTTGTGCAGCAATGTGGCAGCGCCCTGTTCAGCGCCTGAACCTCCACTTCCCCTGCTTCCTTCCAATCGTTTCTGCAGCCCGAGCCCAGCGCGCAGCGGCGGCAGCGCAGCGTGAGCGGCAGGCCATCGTTGATGACATGGCACGGCTTAGCGTGGAGAGCGGGGCGGTGGCGCGGGCGGCCAAGGCGGCGGCCAAGGAGCGCGAGGAGGTGCTGGTGGAGGTGGATATGTGGAAGCTGGAGGTGCGGCGCCTGCGCACGCTGCTGGACAGGCAAGTGGAGCGCCTGGGCTGGGGCGGGGTGGGGACGGGTTGGGATGGTTGGCTGCCGGCTGTGCTGTGCTGGGGCGTGCCGGGGCAGGGCTTGAAAGAAACACGTGAAGGTTGACATGGCAACTTCGGTATGGGGATGGTGTGGTCAGCTTGGCTGTCGTGCACTTCTGCATCCATCCATGTTGCGCTGCGCTGCCTGTCCGCCGTCTGCTGTCACCCTCCCCCCGCTGCTTGTTGTTGCAGCAAAGCGGGCGAGGTGTCTTCTTTGGAGGGCCGCAAGCGCACGCTGGAGGCGGGCATGGCGGAGCGGCGCAGCGAGGTGGAGATGCAGCTGGAGCTGATGCAGGCAAGGGGGTTGGGGGCGGCAGCGCGGGAGGTTTAACGGAGGCAGCGCATGTTGGGTCTGCCGCCCTGCTTGCGGTTCACCACCACCCACAGAATGAAGCTCGTGCCGCATGTTGTGTGTTGCTGTGCAACAGCCCTGCCTGAAGCTGCAGTTTGCCCACCACCTCAACATACGAGCGTCCCGAGAATCCTGCCCTCCTCCTCCTCCGTAACAAATACAGACTGAGGCCCGCCTGCTGCGCGACGAGGTCCATCGCCTGACCATGGAGCTGCAGCAGCGGCAGCAGGCGCTGCAGAAGCTGCAGCGCAAGCACGAGACGCTGGTGCTCAAGGGGCGCGGGCAGGAGGGTGCGTGGAGCAGGGCATAACAAGGGGGGGGGGGGGGGGATGTGCTCGGGCTGTCCTCGCGACAGAAGGTGCGCCTCGCTCGACTGCACTCGCACGTCCAGCAGTGCCATCCAGTACGGCCGCCCCTTTTGGCTTCCCACAGGCGAGGAGGCGCACAGCCAGGCGTACTACATCATCAAGGCAGCGCAGGAGCGCCAGGAGCACAGCGACCAGGTCGGTGCTCAGTGGGAGCCCTGGAGGGGTTGGCAGTAGAGCGCAGCTCTGCACGCCTGTGCCGCCCGCCCTGTGCTGCTAGCTGCGTATCCCGTCCCATCCCATCCCAATTTATTTCTGTTTCCCAGTTTCTGTTTACCTTCAACCCGTGTCATGTGCAGGCTGAGGAGCTGGGCAAGCGCATCGCCCAGACGGAGCGCGAGTGCAAGGCGCTGGAGGCCACGCTGCGCCGCCTGGTCGGCACCAACTCGGAGATGCATTGGCACGCGCGGTGGGTGCACGGCCCCCCCTGTTTGTGGGATGCAGGAATTGGAAAGAAAAGAAAGAAAGAAAGAAAGAAAGAAAGAAAGAAAGAAAGAAAGAAAGAAAGAAAGAAAGAAAGAAAGAAAGAAAGAAAGAAAGAAAGAAAGGATACGCCCGTGGGCGTGGGTTGAGGAAGCCGTATGGGGTTGGAGGCTGGAGCCCCCCCTCTGGCTACCATACGCATCTGATGAGGGGGCGGCAGCGTGGGTGACACGAGCATGCGCGTCACAGCAGCAAGAAGACCCACTCGACTGCACCATGCCCACCCCACTGCATCCACCTGCCTTGCTTGCCCGTCCCTCACAACATGCATCCCTACCTTTCCTCTTCCCCTTCTCCCTTCCCCAGGAACGGCAGCGCGGCCGACCTGCTTGACGAGCAGGCTGCGCTGAAGCAGCAGCTGGAGCGTGCCTCCCAGGCGCTCAAGCAGCGGCAGGCGGAGCGCGCGGCTCGGGGCGCGGCGCTGGAGGAAGTACGTGCACGCCTGGAGGCGGCCGCGGCGCAGCAGGCGGAGCTGCAGCGCCGGGTGGAGGCGGCACAGAAGCAGAAGGTGGGAGGGTGGGTGGGTGGTGGCTGTGCGGGTTGGTGAGCTGAAGAAGCAGTTCGTAGAGAAACAGCAGCGCCGGCCTGGGATACTCGTGAGGCTCTTGCAGAAGGCAAGTGCTGCAGTGACAGTACACGCGGTCGAGCCCACAGCACACACCCACGTCTCTGACCCCCTCTGCAGGCCGAGGCGGCGGCGCAGCAGCTGCGGGACCAGCAGGAGCGGCGGCAGCGTGCGGCGGCGCGTGCGGCGCAGCTGGTGAAGCAGCTGACGGCCAAGGGTGGGGAGCTGCAGCTGCCTGGCGGGCTCTCGCTGGAGGCCCTGCTGGCAGACGTGCAGCTGGGGCAGGTGAAGGAGGCAACCAAGGCGATGATGGAGGCTCTCCGTGCGCTGGCAGCAGAGCACCCAGAGCTTGGGGTGGCACAGCGGCTGGAGGCAGAGGCGGGGGTGCGCCTGGCAGGCGGCGCCAGCTGCGACGCATCCAGCGGCAGCCGCCCCGGCTCAGCAGCACGCAGCATGTGCGGCGGCGGCAGCACCGCGCGCGTCGCCAGCGCAGCGGGCAGCAGGCCAGGGTCTGGCCGGTGCCTCACGCCGTCGGCATCGTCTCGCATGGCGGCGCCGGCAAGCCCGTCCACCCGCCTGGCAGCATCGACGAGTGGTCGTCCCGCCAGCAGCAGCAGCGTGCGCTCGGTGGGCTCTGCACGGGGCAGCCCCGTCAAGGCGCCGTCGGTGCAGACCATGCAGCTGCAGCTGTGAACCAGGCCGCCGCAGGGGCATGTATGCTCATGTTCTCATGCGTGCGCTGCTGCTGCCTCGACCCTCTGCGACTCCCTCGATAGTCCTGGTGTAATTCAACTTGGTTGTCAGCTGCAGAGCATGCCATGTGCTTACACGGAGCTCATGGGTAGATTAAAGGGCCCAGACTGGGAGGAGCGCGCGGAACGGTGGGCAGCGCGGCGTGGCGGCAGCTGGGTGCGACTTGTCGGCGCAGGAAGGGCGAGGTCGTACATGGAGGGGGGGGGGGGGCCAAGCAATGGCTGCCTCGGAGAATGAGGGGCATTCCTAAAATACAGACTATGCGTAGGAGGCACGCACGCGGCTGGAGAGGGGGGGCGAGGATGCAGCTGAGAGGGGTGGCGTGCGGATGAATGCGGAATCAAAGGTCGTGCAGAGACTGGGACGCCGCCACGGGTCGGGCAGACTCGTCGGCACGGTGCGCTGGGGGAAACCATGGCTCCAGAGGGCTGCTGCCTGCCGCATCAATGCCGCGGGACGCGTTCAAGGGGCTGAGGTCAGGCCGACGGCTGCCAGCGTGGCGCGCGCCGCCCCGGGCGCTGTGCCCTGCAGCACAAAGGCCTTGAGCGACGCGGGCACCTCCACTTGCGACAGCCACTCCTGCAGGGGGGTGGGGTGGGGGAGGGCTGTGGCGGGGCGGGTGAGCGGCTGCATTTCGTCAGGCGACGTCAGCACAGAGGGGCATGTAAGACTGCTAGGGGCGGATGCGTGGCATCTGGAAGTGAGGCAGCCAGCCCTGCGGCGCAGCATGTGCGAGCAGGCGCAAGGAAGGGCCCTCGCCGACCCACACAACAGGCCCACCTGCAGCACCGCGCCTACGGTGCGCTCGTCCGCCGTCGATGCGGCAGCCCGCCCAGCCTCCCCTCACCTCTGCCCCCAAGTTTGCATCCAAACAGCATCCCCCACACAGCCCAGCGCACCTGCAGCGCCGCGCCTTCGACGCGTTCGTCTGCCGTCAAAGCCGCCGACAGGTTGTCGTGCAGCTTGCGGTTTGCCGTCACGACGTCGCGCGCCACCGCCAGAGCAGACTCGAGCATCAGCTTCACCTCGGCTTCCACAGCCCTGCAAACGCACCAAAAGCGTGGCATGCAGAGGGGAGGGCGGGGTGGGCAGGGGCACGCGGCTGCGCGCTGCGCGCAAGCAGGCAAGCAGGCGACCGGCCGCCCCGCGGCTGCCCACGGCTGCCCACGGCTGCCCACGGCCGGCCACTCTGCGCGTGCTCACCGTGCCACCGGGCTGCCGCTGTCTTTGAGCGAGTAGTCGTCTCCTCCCGAGGCAAGCATGCCCACAGAGAGGGGGCCCACGTTGGCGTTGAGGCCGTACTCTGCAGGCGAGCGAGGGGGGGGGGGGGGGGGGGGGGGGGGCGAATGAAAGGCAGGGCGAGAGGATGCGAGGGAGGGAGGGAACCCACGGGCCGTTGCCGCTTAAACTGTGCTTGGTGCCCCGCGGTGCAAGCCGGGAGGCGTGCAGGACGGGCGTGCAGCATGCCGGCGGCATGCCGGCAACCAGGCGGCTGCCGGGTGATGGTACCAGATGGCAGCCGGCCGACCGACGAGGTAGCATGCACGGGATTCCTTGCATTGCATGTATTCCTGGCTGCGCATCCCGCTCCTCTCACCGGATACCGCCTTGTATGCCAGCTCTGTCGCACGGCGGATGTCATCGACGGCTCCCGTGCTCACTGAGGGCGGCGGGGTGGAGGGGCAGGGACGCCGTTGGTGGTGAGAGCAGGCGTGGTGGGGTGGGTGGGGGTGGGGGGGGGGGGCAGGGGCTGCAGTGTGGCCGCGGCAGCAACGTGGCCACACGGGCCCCTCCATACTGCAGCAGCCATGTGGACTCGCCATGCCTGCATGCACGCCAAGCACGCACCTGCTTCACACGTCAGCTCCTCCGCTGCCCGCCCTCCCATCAGCATCGCCAGCTGCCCGCGGATCTCCCGGTCAAACAGCAGCGCCCTGCGGGGCAGGCAGCGAGCGAGGCGCCAAGGTGGCATGGCAATGGCGTCCTGCTCCGGCACCGGACTGTAAACCCGAGCGCCGCGCCGCAGCGCATCTGGCAATGGTGGAAGACCCCATTGCGGGGGCCCAGCCAGCCAGAGATCAGGTGTGGTTGGGAGGCTTCCGCCGCGCCGCCGCGCTGCAGCGGTCGCCAGGTGCGGCCACACGCCGCGCTGCACGCGCCATGCACGCGGTCGCTGCCCCCTCCCTCCACGACTTCTCCCCCCCTCCGCGCCGCCTCCCACCTGTCCTCGGTTTTGGGTGGGATGTAAGTGAAGCCCAGGGCGCCTCCGGATCGCGGGATGATGCTCAGCTTCTCCACGAGGCCCTGTGGAGCCAGGCGGGCAAGGCGGCACAAACAACAGGGTCGGCGTGCTGCACGGCTGCACGTCCTGGCATCCCGGGGCACGGCGTCGTGCGAAAGCGCTGCAGACAGCAGCACAGGTGCAGGCGCACTCTTCGCGGCACACAGTCAAACTGTTTTGACACTTGTGTTGACGTCAGCGGCGCCGCACGCTGCCACGCCTCGTCATCCCCTCCTCACCTGCGTGTGGGGCAGCACAGCGGCCACCGCGGTGGAGACCAAAGCGTGGCCCACTTCGTGCCGTGCCACAACCTTCTTCTCCTCTCCCTGCATAGAAGGCGCGCGGGAGGAAGGGGAAGTGAAGCAAAGCGCGCCCCAGCCCATCCTGTGTACACCCAGCCCGATTCATGTGTGCACACAGCCCAGGCATGGAACCACGACGAGAAAGGACGTGCTTCGAAACCGACGAATCTCTCCCCCCCTCCAGCCCTCCCTAGCCCAGCCTGCATGGGATGCCCGCTGCTCACGCCCCCACCAACCTGCAGCACGCTGCGCTTCTTCTCGATGCCGGCCACCGACCGCAGGATGGCGGCATCGAAATCTACATTCGACACGACACCTGCATGGCGACAAAGCACAGAGTAATGGGCAGGCCAATGAATGACTGCAGCCAATGCGCGATTCTGTAAACAGGCGTAGGCGGCGTGAAGCAGAGCGGAGCCGGGCAGGCCCGCGGGCAGTGCCAGGGGCCTGCCTGCACTTGCACTGCATGCATGGCAGCAGGTCCGCACAGCCGTGCCTTCTACCCCGCCGCAGCCCCCTTGGTTCAGCGCCCCGGAAGGCCCACCCTTGCCCCGCCCCGCTGTTCACGCCCCGGAAGGCCCACCCTTGTTCCCGCGCCCCGCCAGCAGCGCCGCCTCGTTGACTAAGTTGGCCAGGTCGGCCCCAGTGAAACCGGTGGTCTGCGGCGGGGGAAAGCGGCGAAAAAACCGGGCGGGGGGCAGTGAGAAACGGGAGCTAGGCACCAGGCAGCACACAGGCACACACCAGGCCAGGTCGGCTCCCGTGAAGCCGGTGGCCGGCGGGGGGAAGCGGCAGGGGGGGGAGGGCGGGAGGGGGGGGTCTGTAGGCGGCGAACGCACGTTGAAGCTCGAGCAGCTTAGCACAGACAGGGCCAGGGTGTGCGCATGGGAGCCGGCGGACTGGGCTTGGCCACATCGCTGCCACCGACAAGACTAGGAGTCGCATCCCGGCTCCGGGATGCACTCACCTGCGCTGCCAGCAGGTCCACCAGCACACCCAAAACACGAAATCCAACCCTCAGTCCTGCAAAACAGATCTGATACCAACACCAACCCCAAATGCTGCCCCCACCTGCGCCGCCAGCGTGTCCACGCGAACGTCTTCGCCGAGCGGCAGGCCCCGCTGGTTGATGTGCACACGCAGGATCTCCTCGCGGCCCTGCGGCAACCGAACAGGCGGGGCCGAGAGTAGCAGTTGAGCGTGGAGGAGGAGGGGTCGGTGGGCAGTGCAGGCGGGCGTGCAGGAGAGCGCTCGGCAGGGTCTGGGCGGGAGGGGGAGTGCGCGAAGCAACGCAGCCTGGACAGCCCCATCCCGCGCCACCAACTGCATGCGCCCAGCCTGCCCTGCGCCCAGCCTGCCCTTCCCAGCCTTGCCACCTATCTGCCGGGCTTCCCTGCCTCCCAACCTGTCGGTCGGGCCGCTCCACAGCGGCGCCCCCCTCCCGCCTCCCCCTGCCTGCCTGCCTCCCTCCCACCTGTCGGTCGGGCCGCTCCACAGCGACGCCCCCCTCCCGCCTCCCCCTGCCTGCCTGCCTCCCTCCCACCTGTCGGTCGGGCCGCTCCACAGCGACGCCCCCCCCCTCCCGCCTCCCCCTGCCTGCCTGCCTCCCTCCCACCTGTCGGTCGGGCCGCTCCACAGCGACGCGGCGGTCGAAGCGTCCAGGACGCAGCAGCGCAGCGTCCAGGACGTCGGGGCGGTTGGTGGCGGCGATGCAGATGACCGGGGCGGTGCGGTTGCTGTCGAAGCCGTCCAGTTCTGCAGGCAGAGCACATGGGGTGGAGCCATGGGACGGGTGGAGAAGGCACACCAGGAGGGTTGGTGGCGGCGATGCAGCTGTGCAGCAGCGAGCGGCAGGGCAGGTGCCGTCCGGGTTTATACAGGGGTCGATGCGCTGCGTCACGGCACGGCATTCACCCAGCATCCGCAGCACAGCCGCACCACGGCAGTCACAGCGCAGCTGCTGCAGCCACAGCGCGGCACCCACCCGTCAACAGCTGGTTCAACGTCTGCTCGCGCTCGTCGTTGCCCACGCTGCGCAGGCGGCTGTCGCGTCCTGCAAGAAGAGCACGGTGGGGAGCCATCAGCGGGGTGTGGTGACGCGCCACATGCTCAGGCAAGCACACAAGCTCTGCCATGCCCGGCAGCTAAAGGAACCAGCACACCAAAACCGACTGGCTCCACGGGGGTGCCTGCCGCGCGCGCCAGTCCCACCTGCCCCCACATTTTGCAACTGCATCAATTCGTCAACTTTACCACTCGTTCGTCCCACTTCACCCACCTTTTGCCACCGCATCGATTTCGTCAATGAAGACGATGGCGGGGGCCTCCTTGCGGGCTGCAAGCCAGCAGGCATAGGCACGTCGTCACACATGCAGTCAGAGCTGGCGCGCCGTAGCAGCCCACGGAGGTGAGCGCGCTGGCAGCAGGCGCAGGCTGCATGGCTGGCATGCAGGCTCACGCTCCTCCGCCGCGCTGCGCGCGCGCGCCCCCCCCCCCCCCCCCCCCCCCCCCGTGGTGTCGCACCTGCTGCAAACAGCTCGCGCACACGCATGGCGCCCATGCCCACATACAGCTCCACAAATTCGGAGGCGGAAATGCTGAAAAAGGGGACGTCTGCCTCCCCCGCCACCGCGCGCGCCAGCAGCGTCTTGCCGGTGCCTGCGCGGCGAGATGGCGGGCCGGTGCACGTGGCGTGGTTGGCTTAGAGCAGGCAAACGAGCAGGTTTGTCTGGGCACGTGGTGCAGGTTTGGCATGTGTGGTTGCGCAGCAGGCAGGCGGGCATGAAATGGGCAGGCTGCACCCTGAAACCGGCTACTTTCCCATGCTTTACCACCCCCTCCCCCCCCTCTCCCTCTGCGGCTGCACGCACCTGGCGGCCCGACGAGCAGCACGCCGCTTGGTGGGCGGGCCCCCAGCCGCGTGAACTTGTCGGGGGAGCGCAGGAAGTCCTGTGGGGTGGGTGGGGGGTAATGGTGGTGGTGGTGGTGTGTGGGGTGTGTGTGTGTGTGTGTGTGTGTGTGCGTGCGTGCGTGCGTGCGTGCGTGCGTGCGTGCGTGCGTGCGTGCGTGCGTGCGTGCGTGCGTGCGTGCGTGCGTGCGTGCGTGCGTGCGTGCGTGCGTGCGTGCGTGCGTGCGTGCGTGCGTGCGTGCGTGCGTGCGCGTGTGTGTGCGTGTGTGTGTGTGTGTGTGTGTGTGTGTGTGTGGGCGGGGGGGGGGATGCGGAGGGGGGTTTGGGATGGGACATGAAGTGCTCTGTGGGGAGGGGGGAGGTACGTACGATACATAAGCAGCCACCGAAGCATCCCTTGTGATGGGCCCTTCCGGTTCAAGCCATACACGCCACGCACCACAATCTCCTTCAACTCCTCCTTGGCCTCATCCACCCCCGCCACGTCGTCAAACACAATGGGCGCCTGGGACTGCGCCGCCGTGTGGCGCCGCCCCGCGCCGCGCTGCGGCAGCAGCTTGATGGGCAGGCGGTTGAGGACGGCGATCACCACCAGCGCAGACACGGCGTAGGTCTGGAGGCAGAGGGTGGAGAGGATGGTGGGTGAAGGACGGGCAGGGTGGGCGCCAACCGGGGGGGGTGAAGGGTGGAGGGGGAGGGCAGCACGAGAAGAGGTCAAGGGAGGGTCCCAGCCGGACGCAGGCAGCAGGTGCAAGCAAGCAAGCCGCGCTGCTGTCGAAGCAGCATCGCCGTCGGCGGTGCAGCTCCCCCGCGCTGCCTGCGTGCCTCGCGACATGACCACCCCAGACCACCCACCCACCAGGAGCGTCGACAGCCGACCGGCCTTCTTGTCAAGTGCAGAAAACTGGATGTTGTGCTGCGGCAGTGAGTGAATGAGTGAATGAACGAGTGGATGAATGAATGAATGTGCTGCAGCAGCAGTGGGAGCGCGGTAGGAGGGGGCTCCTGAGGAGGCAAAGCGGTGTGTAGGCAGCGCCCCGTGTGAGCAGGCATGCCGCACCGCCCTGTGCGTGCAGCTCTACTGCACCAGGCAGCCAGCACCAGCCAGCGCCCACCTTCAACATTTGCTCGTATGGCGTTGGGTAGTCGGCGGGGCGAATGGTGGTGAAGGTGATGTGGTTGCGGTCCAGCGACTCTGCTAAGGCGGGGAGGACAGGCAGGGGAGCGAGGACGATGCTGGAAATGTGGAAATGCCAAGCGCAAGGGCAGGGCCCACGCCAGCCAAGCTGCGCACACACCCAGCCACCAAACAACACGCTGCCCTGCCCCAACCGCCCACCCACCCGGCAACATCTTGTAGAGCGGGCTGGAGGGCCGCAGGGCGAAGGTGAAGGTGGAGGAGGAGGAATCAATGACCACGCGCTTCACCTCGTTCTTCTGGATCTGCTTCACGAACTCGCTAAAGGCAACCTGGGTGGGCAAACAAGGGAGCGGGCAGCGCTGCCGGATCAGCGGACCTGCGCCGTGACCGGAACATCGAGGGAAGGAACTGCCAGGTCAAGGATGGAAGCAAGGGGCTCAGGCACCCACCCACCCGCCTGCACGCTGGGCCGCCCCACCCCACCCCGGGCGCATGCATCCGTGCTTGGCCAACGAACAAACGACCCACCCACCTGCACGGTGACTGGCTCCACCTGCCCCAGCGGCGCGTGCCCGTGCCCGTTGGGCACCGGCCAGAAGCGCAGCAGCAGGAAGATCATCATTAGGTTCAGCACTGCCCGGTGGGTGGGTGGGTGGGTGGGGGTGGGGGGGGGCGCGCGTGCGCGGGCAGATTGGGGGGGGGGACGCGCAGTTGGCGGACGCTGTGGCGCTGCCCTCGCCCCATGCATTCGTGGCAGAGACAGCAGCCCGAGCAGCTCTCTGCGCACCTATCCGCAGCGGCTGCTGCCCCTTTATTCCGGCAGCCAGGCGGGAGAGCCAGGAGGAGGTAGAGGTCTTGCGGCCTGCAGGCAGCGAGTTGGTGGAGAGAAACGTGCGGCTGGTCCAGCTGTCATGGTGGCTACCCTCCAACACAGCGTAGAACAGCTGTCGTGGGCGGCCCTGGACAGCTGTAGTGGGCGGCTGGTACATCCTCATGGGCAGTTGGTCGGCGGGCGGCAGCGCGCCACAGCAGCCCTGCAACCGTCCAGAGCAAACCACCCAGCTCCTTGCTCCATCGTCCCCCCGACCCGTGCTCACACACCCTTGGGCGGCTGCGAGCGCCGCTCCGAGGGGGGTTCGCCGCTGCCGCCGCCGTTGCTGTTGCTGTTGCTGGTGGCGGCGCTGCTGCTGCCGCTACTGCCGCCATCGCCGGCGCCGCTGCCGCCGCTGCTGTCAGAGGCGGCGCGAGGGCAGTGACGGACACGGCATGCTACAGCTGCACGGCTGCTGCCGCACGTTCCAATGCGCAGCGCTGCAGGGTGCCACCAGCAGCTCAGAAGGGCGGGGCCGGGGAGGCCGAGGAGAGCGGCGGCGCCGGCGCCTGCCGCTGCCGCCAGCGGACGCCTGCACGCCGCTGGCACCAGCCGGGAGTCGGCCGCTGCCCTCCCACTGGTCGATGGCAGCGCCTGTGGGGCGCAAGGCGCCAACAGGCGAGCGCAGGCCGCCATGTGTGGCAACGGAGCCAGCAGTTGCGCACCGACGGTGGCGGGGGCAACTGTGGGTGCGCTCACAAGTCGTGGATAGTATGATCAAGCTGCTCACGAGTGGGAGAGCGCTCTCGACCAGCCACGGAGCCGAGGCGTGAGTGGAAGGTTGCGGGGCAAGCAGGGTGCCAGAGCGTGATCAAAGAGGTAGAAGAGAGCACTGGTCAGCCTGAGCAAACTGCACGCGAGCTCTAGGGCCCGCAGGGCAGGCGAATTCGTGGCGCCCACCACTCCATGCTTGTCAATACGCGATCTGCGCGCATACAGCACATTCACAGGCCCTTGTGTGCACTTTGAGCCTGCATCCGTGCCGCTGCTTGCTCCCGCCAGGCCGCCCACCTCCCGTCTCTCCTCCCCTCGCTATGAGCGCTGTGGCAGCCGTGTCTCCACCCACCCGGCCGGCAGGGCGCAGCAGCACGCGTGGCGCCTGCGGCAGCAGCACCAGCGATGGTGGGCGGCACACCGTCGCCGCCGCCAGCAGCAGCAGCTGCCGCGGCGCTCAGGCGCGTCCAGCAGCAGCGGTGCCTCCCGGCGGCAGTGCAGCAGCAGCAACAGCTAGCTCTCTCATTCCTGAGACTCTTCTTGAGCTGGCAGAGGATGCTGAGCTGCAGCAGCTGTACGCACGCGTGGCACAAGTCGGGCAGGTGTGTGGAAACCATTGTCGAGTGGCAAACCCAATGCCTGCCTGCCTGCCTGCCCCCTTCAAAGTTCATGCGTGCCGTGTGCGGCGCAGCAGCATACCGTGCCCTGCATGATTCGTTTGCAGCAAGCTGCCAGTCACGAGGTGCTCCCAACCTGTGCCGTGCAGGCCGCGCTGACGCGAGAAGAGGAGCGGCGGCGGCGGCGCTCGCTGGAGCGGCTCGGCGTGGCGCCCTTCAACACTGTACTGCAGGTACTGCTTGTTCCCTGTGCAGCTTCCAGCTACTTTGAAACTGCTGCTTTGCTAGGATCAACAGCATCACCAAGTTGGACGGGGAAGCCGCACTCTTGAGTATGCGCCTGTGCCTGCTTGCCCTCGCTCACGTCCGCCGCCGCCCCCCGCCCGCCCGCGCGCGCGACCCCCCCACCCCCCCACCCCCCACCCCCCCGGCACCTCTGTCGCCGCAGCAAGCTGGGTGCACGCCGCTGGCGCGCAGCCCCGCGACCATTCTGCAGCTGAACATCGGGCTGTACTGCAACCAGGCGTGCCGGCATTGCCACGTGGAGTCGTCACCCATGTGAGCTAGCTAGCGGAGGGGCCGTTGGGAGGGACCGCAGTTTGGAGCCGTGCATTGCTGTCTAGAGGCGTGCTTTGGCCACCACACACCATCTGACCGTTGCCCTCCCACTTCCCCTTCGAAACGCACTCACGCGCAGGCGCACTGAGATGATGGGCAGGGAGACGGCGGAGCGGTGCGTCGCGCTGCTGGCGGCGAGCTGCGCGTCAGCGGGCGGCACCGTGCGCACCCTGGACCTCACGGGAGGGGCCCCCGAGCTGACGCCGCAGTTCCGGTGAGCCCCTGCTGGCCACCCGGGCTGGCAGGATCTGCCGCCGCAGGCAGCCTGCGGGCAGCCCTGGCTGGCACTGTCCACCTGCGCTTGCCCAGCTCGCTCAGCTGGCGCCACCTGCCGCGGCTGCGCCGCCTCCCGTCCCTGCTCCCCGTGCCTGCCACCTCCCTGGCACTGGCTCTACGCTTGCCTGCCCTGCCCTGCCCCTCTGCCTCGCCGCAGGTACCTGGTGCAGGAGGCGCGCAAGCTCGGCGTGGAGGTCATCGACCGCTGCAACCTGACGGGTGTGTGGTTGGGTGGGTGGGCCAGGGACACGGCCAGGGCAATGGCCAGGACGCTGCGCCCCCCAGTGCTGGCTGTGCACCGGACAATCCACTCCGCGCACGTCTGGGTGCTGCGGACGCTTCAGCTGCTAATGGTTCACTCTGTTGGCCGTCCCTGCACTATCTGCCCGCCCACCCATTCGTGTCCCGCCTTTCTGTGTGGCAGTGCTGCTTGAGCCCGGACAAGAGGACTTGGTTGATTTCCTGGCGGCAAACCAAGTGCGGGTGGTGGCCTCGCTGCCCTGCTATAGCGCAGGTGGGTGGGTGGGTGGTGGAGCGGAGGAAGCGACCGTGTGTGTGTTTGTGGCGGCGGCAGCAGCAATCTCGGCGCAGCAGCGTCGGTGGCGGCGGCGGCGGTAGCAGCAGCTGTGGCGGCAGCACCATCAGCAGCAGCAGGGGGCACTGCAGCAGGGTAGTGCGCCACCAACGTCCCCTCTCACGCTCCCCCTTCCCCACGCTCGCTCCTGCCCAGACAATGTGAACAAGCAGCGTGGCGGCGGCGTCTTTGACCGGAGCATACGCGGCCTGCAGATGCTCAACGCTGCCGGCTACGGGCAGCCGGGCAGCGGGCTGGCGCTAGATTTGGTGTACAACCCCGGGGGCGTGTTCCTGGCGCCGCCCCAGTCCAAGCTGGAACCGACGTACAAGCAGGCAAGCGTGCGAGGTCGCTTGCCGGCGGGCGCTGCGTGTTCCTGCACCGCTTGCGTCGCGCAGGCATGCAGGGGAAGCATGCCGAGGGCTGTCCAGCCTATGCGCCCCTGTTTCATGCCACCCCTTGTCTGACCCCACTCAACTGGCTCCAATGATGGATCCCCATCCTGAACCTGACGCCCCTGGTGCATCCACCCGCTCCCCCGCAGGAGCTGGGCGAGGCATTCGGCATCGCCTTCAACTCGCTGCTGTGCATCAACAACATGCCCATCAAGCGCTGGGCAGACCAGCTGGTCAAGGAGTAAGTCGTCGCATGGGGTTGGGGTTGACAAGCAGGCGGCCGCTAGCAGACAGGACTTTGACCCGGTCTGCTAGCATTGCCATCATCGCGCAGCACCCTGTGCCGCCCATACTGATGTCGACACCGCGCATCTCCTCTCGCCCGCGCGCCGCAGCAACAAGCTTGAGCAGTACATGCAGATGCTGGTGGACAGCTTCAACCCGGCTGCCGCCGAGGGCCTGATGTGCCGCGATACCCTCAGCGTGGGCTGGGACGGGAGGTGCGTTGGTTGTGGCACAGGTGGGGCATTGGGATGAGAGTTCGGAAGAGAGTTGGGTGGCAGCGCAGGGCTGGTTGTTGGGTGTTGCATGCACCGTGCTGGCGCTGGCGGTGTTGGGAGCGAAGGGCGGGGCGGTGAGGCAGGGCGTGGTGCCAGGCTGTGCCTGCCAGGGCGCGACGTCGCTCCAACCTTGGTGCTGTGCCGGATGTTTGCAGCTCACACTGTGTGTTTCCTCCGGCCCACTTTCCTGCAGGCTCTATGACTGCGACTTCAACCAGCAGCTGGAGCTGGGCCTGCCCTCGCCCTCCAAGCGCACCGTGTTCGACATAGATTGCCTGGCAGACCTGAGGGGGGATGCGGTGGCGGTGGGCACCCACTGCTTTGGCTGCACTGCTGGCGCCGGCAGCGGCTGCCAGGGTGCGACGTCTGCCGACGAGTGACGCGCCGTGACACAGATGTCCCTGCTAGTAACATACTCTTCTCACTGAGATTATCCATGCAACTCGACGTTCAGCGACGGGACTCGATTCAGTGATGCTGTCAGTGCGCGACATTGCTGCGGTGCATCCGGGCTGAGGTGGCGGCGGCGAGAACCCAGGTTGGATGGCAGCGCAGGCAGCTTTCGCCCTCGCAACGCTCCTGGACGCCACGAACCCTGCATAACTACTCGTGTATCAACAGTCGGCTAGAGCTCCGCAGGCAGCTCGGAGTCGCTTTGCGTTTCCCGGCGCTCGCTACGCTGCGCCCTTGCAGATTAGTGCACTGCGTCGCCTGCAGATTACGGAGGTGAGCGAAGGCGCGCGCCTAGCTCGCCCCTGCCTCGCGTCACCGCTGCCGCCGGCAGGTTTGCCCCTGCCTCGCGTCACCGCTGCCGCCGGCAGGTTTGCGGCCCCAAGGCCGCCGCCCACGCAGAACCAAGTGGTCCCGGCACAACCCCGCTGCAGGATACCACCATTCTGAGGTTGGTGCCTTGCCTGGCACGCAGCCATGTGTCACAAGTTTGTGTGTGTCAAGTGCTTTAAACCCACTTGGGTGGGTTTGGGGGGGGGGGGGGGGGGGGGGGGGGGGGGGGCGGGGGCGGCGGCGCCTCGTGGGGGCGCCTCCGGTGGCGCCGCTCCGCGCCTGCAGCTCACGCCTGCGGCTGTGCCCCCACAGCTGCCCGGTTGGCGGGGATGCGGCATGTTTGCGCTGCGTAACCCAGTCATGTCGCGGTTGTTGTTTGAGTACATTTCTGACGCTGGTGCCCCCCCCCTGCCAGGTCGGCTGCGGAAAGCACATTGATTATGCGCTCGATGGTGTGCCAGAGGACAACCGCTGCCACTGTGAGTAGCGCGGTGTGTTGAGATCGCTGCAGTGTGGTGCAGCGGGGATGAAAATCACAGTGTGCCCTTTTGTTTTCCCTCTTCGTAATTGAAATGCAGCCTGCCCTGCCGCGTCTGGCGTACGCCGTTTGAATGCGCGAGCCCCCTGCCGTGCCCATGCATCTCCCGTGCAGGCAAGCCCTACACGCAGGCTTTGCACGACGCACAGAACGGCGGGGCCAGCTGCACTGTGCAGTAAAACGTCCAGCGCCATGGTTGCATCGTTGCCGGGCCGCGCCTGTTTGCACCTTTTGACCGTTTGACCACACCGCCTGCTGCCATTTCGCTGTATCTTTCTCTGCACTGCACCTAAACCAGTGTAACATAGCCCTGAATCACGCCCAGGGATGCGTAATGACCGCAACAGATGTGCGATACTGCAACACGGTGTCATCAGCTGACACGCAACCCTATACTGGCGGTGCGTCATGCACGCGCAGCCATTGTGCTGGCCGTTTTTTGTGCTCATTAAACGCACTAAGCTGTGGTTTGCAGACTTGACAGCAAGCCGCCTAGTCTGCGCTGGCCGGCCGTAGAAGCACTGCATGCACGGCAGCCGCCCGCTGCCTTGCTGGCGGCGCCGAAAGAAATCTGGACGCCGGCCCTCTGCACGCTCGCTGTGGCATCTCCGCTCTCGTATATGGTGATGGATGACACTCCGGGCGCCTGCCCGGCTCGCCGGCAGCAGGGAGCGCTGGACGACTTGCTTTCAGGTGTGGGGCGCCGCCTCGCCTGCCGGCCGCCTTCTGGGCTGCAGGGGGAGGTCTTGTCAGCAGGGGACGATCTTGCGCTCCTTCCGACTGCTGCTGCAGGCGTCCAGCAGGCGGTGACCGAGGCGGAGCGGCAGGCGGCGGCGGCGCAGGTGGCGGCGGTGCACTGGCAGCAGCAGTGAGTTGCGGGTGGCAGCATGCAAGGCTCTGTTTCGTCCCTCTTGTTACAATGGCTCAGTAGGTAGGGAGGCAGCCGCCGATGTGTTGTTCAGCGCGCTGCATTGCTGCACTGCTACCTTACCGCCTGTTTGATGCCACGTGCGGGCGACAGCAGCTCCCATACACCCACTCTCCTCCGCCACACCTGCTGCCACCATTTCCCTCAGGTACGAGGAGGAGAGGCGGTTACGGCAGCAACTGCAGCAGCAGCAGCAGCAGCAGCAGCGGTCGGGCTCGCCGAGGAGGGACATACCCCTCTCGCCGTCCAGCGCCCGCGCTGCGGCGCTGCGGGAGGAGCGCACCCGCGGCCTGCACCCCTCGCTGAGCCTGCGCACGGCGGTGGCGCACGCGTCGGCGGCGGCGCACGCGCGCGTGGAGCCGACGGCGGCGGCCCAGCGGCGGCACACCGCGCCGGCGCTGTCTCTGCCCAAGCCGGAGCTGCTCCTGGAGCAGCTCAGCAGGACCACCTCTCGCCTGGAAACCCTGAGGGAGGAGTTGGAGGCTGAGCAGGCGGCGGCAGCGGAGGGCCAGGCGACAGACGGCAGCCTGGCGCTGTCCCGCCTGGCGTCCCTGCTGGACGCCTGCTCCCTGCTGCGCGACGCGTCGGCGGCGGCGGTCGCCCGCGACGCCGGCGGCCCGGACAGCCCCGGGTCCTGCGCCGGCAGCGACACGAGCCCTTGCGGGCGGGAAGCGAGCCAGGAGGTGGCGTTGCACGACGACGGGGCGGCAGGAGTGGGTGCCACCGCCGCCGCGGCGGTGTCTGTCGCTCTGGCCCAGTCTTGGGCGGCGGCGGCGGGGGCGCGGCAGGCGGCGGTCCAGCGCGCGGCAGCGGCAGAGGGCGTCGTGCGGCCGGGCAAAGCGCGCTTCAAGCTGGTGGCGGCGGTGCCCCGCAGCTACCACCGCCACGATCGGGTGCAGGCAAGACGCGCAGGCAGGGAGATGGAGCGCAGCCAGCCGGCCCTGCTGTCCCTGCTGTCCCTGCTGTCCCTGATGCTGCTTGCCCCCCGTCGTCTTGGGCCGCACCCCATGCCATGCCTCTCCGCTGGGGTCCCCTCACTGCAGGCCGTCCAGAGCCGCGCCGCCTTGGCTGACGCAGCGGGCAACGGGCGGAACGGGCAGCACAGCCGCTCGCCGGAGCCGGGCGGCAGCCTGGGCGGCGGAGGCAGCGAGCTGGGCAGCCCCCTGGCGCGCACCGGGGCCATGGCCACCCCCTTCCAGAGCGCCACCGGCCTGGTCAACCTGGGCGAAGCCGACCCTGGGTGAGTGCTGGGCTATGCGGCTCTTTTCTGCTTCTCGAACGAAGGCAGCGGGGTTGAGCGTTGTGTGAGGGGAGAGCAGAGCCACCCAACCCCGTCCAGTGTACCACCGGATCTGCTACACTTGGGCACAGCTTGTTAGAACACTCTAAGAAGTGTGGGGACCCGTTTTGCTTCCACTCTGAGACTCCTCCGTGCTACCTTCCCAGACCTCCCGACCCCTCCCCCCGCGTTTGCAGCTCGCTGGACGAGTCGGCAGAGGCGCAGTGGCGCGCCTCTGGGCAGCACCTCAAGCTCCAGTGGCTGTCCACCCCCTCCTCGGTGCTGGTGGTCTACAAACCGGTGCCAGCCGTGCTGCCGTCCTGCGTCCACGCCATTGCCTGGCTGCTGCAGCGGGGGCTGACTGTGTGGGCCGAGCCCAGCTGCCACGCGGAGCTGGCAGAGGCGGTGGCCGAGTACCTGCTGCAGCGGCAGGGGGGCGGCGACGCCGGCGCCGCCACGGGGCGCGGCGGCGGCGGCGTGGCGGCCGCGCTGGCGGCGGCGCACGGCGGCATCCCGCTTGGCTCCCGCAGCGCCGCCCCCGCCGGCGGCTTGCCCCCTCCCAGCAGCCAGGGGGAGGGCCCTGCCGCGCTGCGCAGCGGGAGCGGGAGCGACGGCTTCGGCGCTGTGGTCGGCTCACCCTTTGCCAGCTACGACGGCCAGGACGTCGGGCACAGCGTGCACGTCGTGCGCAGCGCCAGCAGCGGCAACGGCCACGCCTCCTCCCCCGCCGCCGCCGCCTCTGCTGCCGGCCGGTGGGGGATGCCGCCGGCGCTGTGCCCGCTGGCGGTCCCTGTGGACCTGCCACGTCAGCTGCGCACGTGGGAGGACCCGCCCTGCGGCTGCCCGCCCGCTGTGCCCGCTGCGGTCGGCTGCCAGCTGGACCTTGTCATCACCCTGGGAGGTGCGCCGGGTGCCTCTGGAGGGCAGCCCTCCAACTCTTGCTGTCGGTCTGAGAGGCCGGGCAACAGCAGGGCGGGGCGGGTCGTGTGGTGCCCGGGCATTTCGCCGTGAAAAGCTTCGTAGCGGGTTGTTGCAGGCGCGAGGAATGCACAATCAATCACTCAATTACATTTAAAGTCCACGGGGAGCACAGCAAGTTGCTGGATGTTCACGACGGGTACATTGCCACCCCCAAGTGTTGTGCAGGCGACGGGACGGTGCTGTGGACCTGCGGCCTGTTTGACAAGGGGGCGGTGCCACCGCTGGTACCCTTTGCCATGGGAAGCCTGGGATTCATGGTGCGTGCTCGCGCTGCTGCCGCTGCTGCCACGGCCGTGGTGCACCTGTTTGGAGTCAGAGCCACAGTGGTGTACTTGATTGGATGGATGAGAGGAAGAAGCGACTTGGCTGCTGTCAACCCGTGTTGGCTGCGCAGCACGGCTAGCACACGAGGTCGGTTGGTTGATCAGTCCACCGACCCGTGTCCCCTACGCACCTGCCCTCCCCCTGTGCTGCACAGACCCCCTTTGGCATCAGCCACATGGAGGCAGTGCTGGCGGGGGTGACGGGACTGGAGCGGGGCGTGCCGCTGATGCTGCGCCACCGGCTGCAGGTGCTCGGGCTTGGGGTGGGGTGGGGGGTCGTGCGTGCTGGGTGTGCTGTGTGGCTGCACTGCGTGACGCAGGAGGAGAGAACATTTCTTTTGATTCCCGCAAAGGGATGAGGCAGGCAGGGCACCACCCAACCTGCACTGGCCTCTGCAGCTTAGCCAGCTTACCATCAAATTTGTCTTGGGGCTGTTTTTTAAAAGGCGAAGAAGGCGACTCACCCTCCACGTGTGCGCCTTGTGATACGCCACCACCGCTGCTGCTGCACGCCTGCCCCGGGCCTGCCTTGCCAACGCCTGCCCATCTCTGCTCCCCCGTTGCCCCGCAGTGCCGCATCATCCGTGGCAGCGGCGAGGCGTCGACCGCCGACCTGCCCGCAGTGGCAGCCTGCTTAGAGGAGTTTGTGGTTCTGAACGAAGTCGTCATTGATCGAGGCATGAAGCCGCAGCTGTGCAACCTGCAGGCAAGCGGGGCAGGGGCAGGGTGCTGCGCTGGCTGTAGCCCCGCTGTTTGATGGATGAACGAACAAAGGATGCATGAGTGGCGGCGGCCGCAGAGCAAGCACGACCACACGCTCGACCGACCGACTGCTGCCCCCTGCATGCTTGCGTCATCGTCATCCTGCCACACATGCCTGCCTTCTCACCTCTCCCGCGCGAGTGTCCGCCCCTCTTCTGCAGTGCTACGCGGATCAGAACCACGTGACGGTGGTGCAGGGCGACGGGCTCATCGTCGCCACCCCCACCGGATCCACCGCCTACAACCTGGCTGCGGGCGGCGCCATGGTGCACCCCGCAGGCGAGGCCCCGGCAGGCGGGGGCGGCGGGGGCGCACCGCGCATGCGTGATTTCGCAGGCTTGCCCGCGCCGTGCTGCCAAGCAGCGAAGAGGGGTCGATGCGCAGGCGGGCAGAGTGGCTGCGTCGGGTGCACCGCATGCCCAGCCGACTGCTTGCCCCTCAAAGCCCGCGCTCGCCCACGCTCGCTCCCCGCTCCCCTAACTCCCTCTCCTCGCCCCCCACCCCTGCCCGCCCCCCCTGCCCAGTGCCGTGCTACCTGTTCACCCCCATCTGCCCGCACTCGCTGGCGTCCCGCCCGCTTGTATTGCCCGAGCACGTCACCCTGCGTGTCAAGGTGAGTGCCGCGTGGGGGAGCTGCGTGCTGCTGCTGCGGCTGGCAGGGCGTGGGGAAGGCCACAGCCCACCCACCCCACCTTCCGTCCATGCCCCCTTGTCATTTCCTGCAGGTCCCGCTGGACGCCCGCTCATCTGCCTTCTGCAGCTTTGACGGGCGCAGCCGCATGGAGCTGCGCCCCGGGGACAGCGTGCTCATCTCAATGAGCCAGTGGCCGGCACCCATGGTGAGCCCCCTTCACGTTTGTTTGTTTGTTTGTCTGTTTGTTTGTTTGTTCTTGTTGACAGAAGGAGAGTGTGCCCGCCCCCCCCCCCCCCCCCCCCCCCCCCCCCGCCCCCCCCCCCCGTTACCTCATTCCCTTTGCGTGCGCGCGCGTTCGGCACGCCGCCCTGCCCCGACACCCGCGGCAGCCCAGCCGCCACGTCCCTCGTGCCCGCCCCTCACCTCCCCTGCGTGCGTCCCATGCTGCCCTGGCACCCACGCCAGCCCAGCCGTCACCCCTCGTGCCCGCCCCTCATCCCACACCGCACTGGCTTCACCCTCCCCCTCCCCATCATACCGCAGGTGTGCGCCCTGGATGCCTCCCACGATTGGTTCCTGTCCATGAGGGAGGGCCTGTCGTGGAACGTGCGCAAGCAGCAGGCGGGCAAGGGGCGGTGAGCCGCCGGCCGGCGCCGCGTGCCGTGCGTGCCACTGCTGGCGGACCCGGCTGCAGCGTGCGGGCAAGCGGCGGTGCGCACACCGGCGCGCACCGGCCGCGGCATGCACCAGGGCATGTGTGTGTTTGTGTGGAGGATGTCCGTTCCCTTGTGTCCCCCCGCGGCATGCCGTGGTTTGTTTGGTACAGTAACAGTACAGTGCTCTACGTTCCATCCCTTCCCTGCCTCCGCTCCATCTCTCACCACTCAACCCACACTCCTCTTTTGATGCCGCTCCTTTTGCTGGTTGCACGAGCGCAGGGGACTCACCCTTTTGGCCAGCGTGCTGCTGCCGCTGCTTCTGCTGCTGCTGCCGCTTGGGCGCAGCGCCGGCATGTTAGGCGGCCCGAGCAGTGAGTTGAAGGAAAGGGCAGGATACAGGCGGAGGTAAAGGAGCAGCGAGGCGAGCAGGCAGATGCGGGCGAGGGGGGGAGAGCAAGGCGGGGTGGGGGGATGAAAGCGGAGCGAGACAAGAGGGCAGGAGTGGGCACTGCGTCACGGTCGGCAGTGGTGGGAAGAGTGGGGGCGGGGTGCAAAGAGTGGGTGCAAGGCGGCGGTAGGAGGTAGGCAGCAGCACCACAGCGCTCTGCTGCTGCCGCCGCGGGGTGCAAAGAGTGGGTGCTAGGCGACGGTAGGAAGTAGGCAGCAGCAGCGCTGTGCTGCCGCCGCCTGCAGCTGCCATCAGCAAGCAGGCTTGCCTTGCCGCGGCAGCGGCAGCGCGGCGCAGCGCGGCATGGCCGCACGGCTACACCTCTCGTTCGTGCGGCAGCTCGTAGCCTCCCAGCGGGTCTCCCTCTTCGTCCAGGCCTTCGTCTGCAAACGCCCTTTTGAAGACCTGCGTGTTGTTTAAAAAAACACAGAGTTACGGATTTGAACTGAACGTGAGCAACTGCTTATTCGGTGGTTCCTCGGAGAGTCGGGGAGGTGATGTGGGTTTCCGCGTGTGGTTGCCAGGCTGTGCGCTTGTGCAAGCTCAGCCGCGGCACGGCACAGCTACGTGTTCTCGGTCAAGGTCAGCGACTTGCCTGAGCCAGGTCGGGGGGGGGGTCGTCGTATTCGGCGGCGGCAGCATCCGGCGGCATGCGCCCGTCAAAGGGCAGCGTCAGGTCGACGCCAAACGCCGCGGGCGGCCGGTACTCGCCCAGCTGGCGCAGCGTGTACTCCACTGTTTCTGCTGGCTCGCCGCGCAGCGCGCGCATCAGCACCTCCAGCAGCGCCGCGGTGCGGCTGGCCTCTGCTGCCGCCGCCTCCCCCGCTTGCAGCGTCGCCAGCAGCGCAGCGTGCGCCGCTCCCAACGCCTTGAAGCGCTCCGCGGCTGCCGGGTCGCCCGAGTTCTTGTCAGGATGTGTGCGAAGGGCGAGGCGCAGGTAGGCCCTGCGCAGCGAGGCCGCAGTCAAAGGGGCCTCGCCGCCCAGCTTCAGCAGCGCCAGCGCATCCCGCGTGCCCATGGATGCGCGCTGGTAGTGTCCGAAGAGCGTTGGCAGCGGCGGAAGGCGCGCGGAACGAAGGTGCACACACTTGGCGCAGCTGGGTCCCCCCCATGGTCCCCCGTTCTTTGCGAGCGGGTCCCCCATTCGGCTCGTGCGCTTCCCGCACATGTCTGCTGCTTCTACCACTTCGGCATGTGTGCCTCAGGAGTCGTTTCAGCCTGCGCTGCACGCCGGCGGGCACGAGAGTGGGGCGGGCCCAAGTCGGCCGGACTGCTGCAGCCTCGAGGGCGCTGGGGCCGCTTTCCCCGCGCTTTTAAGCACATATGTGTCGCGAATCAGCGCCCGGCGTTGCCCGCAGCGCAGCGCGGAGGGCGGCGGGGGGTGCCGCTGCACTGCCGCCTGCCGCCGCCGCTAAGTGCTGCAGCAGGTTCCCCCCTTGGCGGCCCTTCCTCAGAGGCCTCTACCAGCTGCAAAACATAGTAGGGCGCTTACATATACATATGGTGCTGCACATGTCAAGTGGCGTGCCCCGAAAGAGGTGGAACGTACAGGCGGCGGCGGAGCGCGATTGTCGCAAGGTATGGGGGCTAACCGGGGCGCTGGCCCTGGCTCATCAGGAACATAATTTGCTGTTGGAAGGCAGCAGCAGCGGAGGGGGGAATCAAGAAGGCGGGCAGTGTGCCGATGGGCTGAGATGAGCTTGCAGGCAGGGCGTGTAAGGGCAGCTGCACTGCCATTGCCGTCATGGCGCCAGTCGTAACGTGGTGTGGAGGCGGCGGCGGCGGTGGCGGCAGCGCCTGCTGCTGCTGCTGCTGCTGCTGCTCCCTTGCTTGAACGCGTGTGGACTGCCGTGTGGGAACAAGTCCCGGCGCCCCCAAGGCATTGATCTGGTTGAGCACAGCCTTGGAAGCGGTGCCGCCCGCAGGGCGCACGTCGGCAAGTATCGGCTCGAGCGCCTCCAGCAGAGCGGCGTCCTCTTTCCTACGGGGAAACGCGCCCTCGGAGCCTGCAACTCGCACATGCTTCCTTTGTGCTGCCCACGAGTGTTTGGCGCCCACGTTACGACTGGCGCCATGACGGCAATGGCAGTGCAGCTGCCCTTACACGCCCTGCCTGCAAGCTCATCTCAGCCCATCGGCACACTGCCCGCCTTCTTGATTCCCCCCTCCGCTGCTGCTGCCTTCCAACAGCAAATTATGTTCCTGTTGAGCCAGGGCCAGCGCCCCGGTTAGCCCCCATACCTTGCGACTATCGCGCTCCGCCGCCGCCTGTACGTTCCACCTCTTTCGGGGCACGCCACTTGACATGTGCAGCACCGTATGTATATGTAAGCGCCCTACTATGTTTTGCAGCTGGTAGAGGCCTCTGAGGAAGGGCCGCCAAGGGGGGAACCTGCTGCAGCACTTAGCGGCGGCGGCAGGCGGCAGTGCAGCGGCACCCCCCGCCGCCCTCCGCGCTGCGCTGCGGGCAACGCCGGGCGCTGATTCGCGACACATATGTGCTTAAAAGCGCGGGGAAAGCGGCCCCAGCGCCCTCGAGGCTGCAGCAGTCCGGCCGACTTGGGCCCGCCCCACTCTCGTGCCCGCCGGCGTGCAGCGCAGGCTGAAACGACTCCTGAGGCACACATGACGAAGTGGTAGAAGCAGCAGACATGTGCGGGAAGCGCACGAGCCGAATGGGGGACCCGCTTGCAAAGAACGGGGGACCATGGGGGGGACCCCGCCGCTGCCGCCCCGCTGCCCGCGCTCTGCCGCCGACCTGTCCCGGGCTAGCCATGGCGGTGTCCTGTATGCTGTCAAAACCACGTGCCCCTCACGCCTCTGCCGTGCCTCCTTGCCTGCAGTCCCAAATCGGCGACGCGCACCCACCCACCCACCCACCACGACGGCCCGTAGAGTCATTGCTTTCCTTCAGTCACCTCCATGCATCCAATGCACCCCATTGCAAAGCACAGCCGATCACACTGTCCCGTCTAGCCCCTTCTCGATGCACGTAAAACACCCTCTCCCGTCGGTGTGCTGCTAAGCGCATGCTGCCCACTCTTGCCTTGCACGTCTCTCAGGCAGCTTGCGCTGCCCAATCAACCCCATGAAGTAATGCCTTGAGGAGCCACAAGGAGTCGGTGCAGCCCGAGCACAGCGCATCTCACTCCATTTATGCATGGTGTATACAGACACCCAAAAGTAGGGATCAGCGCATCTCACATCACTGCTGCGCCCTCTCCCCAGTTCACAGCAGCTGCACACGCTCTGCAGCCGCACCCCCTTACGTTGGCCTTCCGTGTTGCATGCCACGTGTGCTGCCGCCGACGAAAACCTGGAAAATTGGAATGCAGCCGATGAAACCCCAGCACGCAGACGGGACGGGGGACCAATGCCCGGAAGCAGGCACGAAAATGGTGGAGGACGCGCTAGCAAGCCAGGCGGGAAAATGGAGGGGGGGGGGGGGGGGGGGGGGCACTGCAGAGGACACAGATGGAGGGAGGAACATCAGCTGCTACTCAATGGCTGCGGCTGCTGCTGCTCGCAGCGTCGGCGTCGCCGCTGCTCCGATCGCCGCCGCCGCCGTCAGCGCCGTCCCTCAGTCGGAACACTTGTCGGTCAACACAGCTAGTGTCCTCCGGCGCGTTCAAAAAAATCGCCCACGATGGCCTCCGCCTCCACCAGCACCAGTATGTCTTCGTGCACCAGGCGGGACACCTCGTCCATGGAGGATGCGGGCTTGACGTGCCCCAAGATCTGCAGGCAAAGCAAACAGACGGGAGGCGAGGAGGGGGGGCAGCCGAGGGAGAGATCAGGCGGCGCAGCAGCGGGCAGCGCGTGCGGCGAAGCTGGCAGCGCGTGGGTGACAGAGCAGCTTCGCGCGGCTTGCGGGCCCTCGCCCCAGGTGCCCCTCCAGCATCACGCTTCATGCAGATGATTTTGACATCCACAGTGCCAAAGCATGAGTTAGGCGACAGCAACAATCATGTGTCAGATGATGCCATTCATGCCCTCAACCAGATGATCTTACCCTGCCGTGCGCGTGGCTGACCGCCTCGCCGTCGCGGGCCATGTTTTTAACGAACAGCCGCGTGCGCACAACGTCCTCCAGGCCCGCCCCCACCTGCGTTCAAAACAGGGTGGTGGGGATGCGTGGCAGGCTGGTGACAAGAGGCGCGGGGCAGTTGTCACAGTGCTGCATGCAGCAGCAACGGCCGCAAGTGCACAACGTCGCCCAGGCTGGCCCCTACCTGCAGTGGAGGAAGATTAAAACAGCAGGCAGGTTTGCGAGCGGCAACAGTGCGTGCGACCTTGACAGCACGCAGCGCCGCTCGGGCTGGTTCCATCCCGAGACAGCCTGCTGCGCACTGCCTTGCCATACCACATCGGCCGGCTGTGCTGGATGGTGGGAAGCTTCCTCTCGAGAGGACTGGGTGTGTGGAGCTGAGCAGTGTGCATTCCCTCGCAACGGGCGGCCCCCGGCAGGGATCAGCACGCAGCCTCAGAAGTTGGAGGCCTGCAGCACCCCACATGGGCATAGCACAGCGCTGCAGGTCTACAGCCTCAGCTCAAAGCCCCCCTGCTTCGTCACAAACCCTGGCCCCGCTGTTGCTGCGCAACCATGCAGCACTGCGCGGCCCTTTCTGTGCGCTGCCTGGTGCCAGTTCGTGGAAGTCGAGGAGCTGTGCAGGTGGGGGCTGGTGCCCCGCGGGCTGCGCCTTGGACGGCCCGCAGACCTCCCTGCCCCGAGCCAAACGCTGCCCAGGCGCGCGTGCTGCCGACCATCCCGCACGCTCTGCAGGTGCCGCGCCGGCGCTTCGCGGCGCATCCAGTGTGCGCCGCCGCCGCCGCCGCCGCCGGCGATGCCGATGCAGGCGGCGGCGGCGGCGGCAGCGTGCGCCCGCCGCACGACCCCCGCAAGAAAGCAGTGCCAGAGGAGGCTCACTTGGACCCCACCTACCTGCTGAGTGAGTAAGAGCTGCGAACCTACGCCTGAAGCAGTACAGCGAAGGCTCGCGCTCCGCGGCGCAGCACGTCTTCGCCCTCCGCCTGCCCGCTCCGCCTGCCCCTTGCCCACTCGCTATCCAAGGCTGCGTCCCCACTTCTCTTCGATTGCCCGCTCCCGCCGACGCAGATGGCGAGGAGGATGAGGAGCTGCTAGAGAGGGACATCAAGGCTTCACAGGTGTGTGTGAAAGCCTCCAGCGCACAAACGGTGCTTTGCGCGCGGCCTCGTCCCCCGTTCCATGCATTACTAGTTATTAGTTACGCACAGTGCCATACACGCTCACCGCTCATACACGCTGCCCTGGGTTGCAGCTGGGCACGCGGCATGCGATGGAGGACAGCGCTGGCGAAGCCGGCGGCAAGGGGGGCGGCGGCGAAAGCAGCAGCAGCGACGAGGCCTTCGGCGAAGGTGCGCTTCATGACGAGCTGCACCGCGGCGCCACTTTGCTGTGCTGTGGACGGATGCCATTGCTCGTCAAGAGGCAGGCGGCATCAAGGACCGACTGCCACCCTAGCAGACGCCACGCTGCCCTGACCTCTGCGCCGCTCTTTCCCGCGCAGGCACCGTCCTGTCGCTGCTGCCGCGTGCGGGCGCTGCCAGCGCTGCGGGCCGCGAGGGCCCCCGGCGCCGCAGGAGGGCACAGCCATGGGAATCCCAGCATGACCCAACGTACCTCCTCAGTAAGCATGTACTGCCTACATACCTGCCCCTTTTCCAAGCCCGGAAGGTTATCTTCTCACTGCCTGCACTGATCACCGATTGCCTGCAGCTTTGCTGGAAAGGCAAGCACACCAAAGGCCGCATGCGGGCCCCTCCCTTCCTCCGCGCTGCCTTGCCTCAACAAGCTTCTGTTGCCTGCCCTCCTTCCTAAGCGCAGACGCTGAGGATTCGGACGTGGAGAAGCTAGAGGGCTGCCCGCTGGCTACGCAGGTGCGCCTGTAGGGGCGTGCCTGGCGGCGCAGCTGCATTTACCAGTTGCTCACTTCTTCCTCTCAAAGTCAACCTGTCGTCCCTGCAACTTGCCCATGTGGCACAGTTTCTCTCGGATCTTACCAAGCTGCCCCACGGACACGAGGCCGGCGCCGGCGCCGGCGGCGGCGAGCACGAGGCCAGTGAGCCGCAGCCCAGCGCACTGCTGCCTGCACAGCCCGCGCCCCCTGGCGAGAGCGAGAAAGGGTACTCTACCTAGAAGGGCACTCCATGCCTAGAGACCTGCCAGCCTGCACTGTCTGCACCCAACAGATGAGCTGTGCTGTCCTTGGCATCACCCGGGTCCCGCTGTCGGTGTCCTCCCCTGTCTCCCCCATCAACACCCCTGCGTTCCCTCGGCAAAGCTCATCTGCCGCCCTCTGCAGCCCTCATGTTCGTTCCTGCTGTGCATCCGCCTGCTGGCAGCGCCCATTCCCTACACCATCCTGCCCTGCGCCCACCTGCAGCAGCGCTTTCTCTATGATTGTGAAGGCCAGCTGAGTCTGCAGACCGAGGGCCGGGAGAAGTGGAGGCGGCGTCAAGTGCACCGGCAGATACCGTGGCCGACAAAGCGCAGCAACGAGCAGCACGAGGGCTGGTTGGGGTGCAGACAGGCAATCCGACACGAGCGCGCCCCACGTGCATGCCCTGCAAACGCGAAGTCAGCACGCCCAGCCACGCTTCCCACCCTGCTGTTTTGTTTGCCCGTCCTGCACCGCACCTGCTTGTACGCGTCGCGGCGGAACATCACGCGCCCGGTGCCCTGGTCAACAGCAGAGGTGCCTGCGGGGTGGGTGGGTGGGTGGGTGTGCGTGGGGGGGGGGGGGGAGCAGCAGTGGGTTGGCAAGCCGCAGCAGCGCAGCCCCTGCAAGGCAGCAGGGCCCCCTCGTGCCCACACCCTACCACCACCACTTCGTCACCCTGCAGAAACACCCTCACCGGACACGAAGATGAAGGGGCCGCGCTTGACGGCGCGGCTGTACCCCACCACGTCCTCCCTGAAGCACCAGGAAGAGGAGGGGGGTGCGACATACGCCGGCGGGTTGTAACGATCTGTGTGTTGTATATAGTCTGTGAATATGTTTAGTGTACATGATCTGTGGGACCTGCAACTGGTGAATGGAAGTGCAGGTTGAGGAGGCTTCCCAAGCCGGCGGGCAGGCGAGATGGCAGACACGCGGGGTGACGCAGCAGGCCGTCCTGCTGCCGCCGCCGCCGCCGCCGCCACGACGACGGTGCCGCCAGCAGGCACCTGCCTGCTGATGTGTTTGCAGACTCACCAGCGTGCACTGCTCGACACCGCCTGCAGGCGCCCTCCTGCAGGGCAAGGCAAGCGGCGGGGTCGAATAGGGCAGGTGGCGTGTGAGCGAGGCGGCAGCGGAGGCAAAGGCGGCAGGGAGAGCAGCAGGCACACGTCGCCGGGCAGCAGGCCTGCATGCAACACAAGCCCAAACGGATTGCCCCTGAGCCCTCCCAATGCCCCGCCGTCTCCCGCACGTCACCGCCGCCCAGCGTCCCAACCACAGCGCACACAGCACACCTGCAGTGGTCACCACGTGGAAGCCGCCAGCGGAGGGCGGCAGCTCCCCGCTGCCAGGCGCCTCGTCGTAGCTGCGGTGAAGCGAGTCCTGCGCCGGGGATCCCGCAGCGGTGGGCGCTTTGAGAGGGAACGGAGACTTGGGAGGTGCAATCGAGAGCAAGGAGAGGCGGAGGGAGGGCTGTCGCAGCGTAGCTGCGGGTGCGGAATGGCAGACCTTGGTGCATGCCCCACGTGCAGGTCGTCCTCCCGAGAGCTGGCCCCCCACTCCCTTCGTCCCGCCCCCCGGCAACCCTTGGGTTCTCACCGCGCTGGAGGTGCGCGACCCGTGGTGCAGTCCCACGTGCAGGTTGTCCAGCGTTTCATCTTCGTCCTCGAAGCGCACTGCAGCCAGCAGTGGACAGCTTTCGTCGCACGAGTGTTACTAGTCGACGCACACAACACGTCGTTGACAGCATGGCGAGAAACGAACGAGGCGGCGAAGCAGCCTCTCGCTACCCAGCACGCCTGCTTGTGCAGGCTGGCCACCTTGTGGGAGGCGTGGCAGCGCATTCGTCAGCAGCGCAATTGCCCCGCTGTCCGGCCGTGCCCCGCCACCTTCCACAGCCCGGGTACCTGAGCGCTGGCCGCCGCTGCCAGGGGAGGTCACGCCGGGCGGCGACAGCGTGCCAGCCGGCGACTGCCCGCCGCCGGGGGAGCGGCGAGGCTCGGCGCTGACGCGCGCGCTGCTGGGGGCGCCGTGGCGGCCCGCCACAGCGGCGGCCGCCGCGATGGCCGGCGGGCACTTGAGCGGGCGCGGCTGGTGTTCGGCGGCGGCGGGCGCAGCCGTGCCGGTGGGGAGATCCATCGCTGCGCCTCCTGGCCCAGCGGCCTCCCAGGAGGCCCCTGAGCCGGTGCGCTCTGCCTGGGCGCCCCTGGGCGAGAAAACCCCGCCTGCTGCGCCCTGTTTCGATCGCAGAGCGGCCAGGGCGGCCTCCTGGCACTCACGGGTGCTGCAAGGCTTGGCAGAGGGCATGGCGCAATCGAAGGAAGGGATGAGAGAGCCGAAGGAGCCGGGTTTTTCGTCGCCGCTCGCAGCAGCCGTCGCCCGCTCAGCGCGCCGCGCCAGCTTCCTCACTCATGCTGCTGAAGCCGGTGCTTCTTCCCTGCTTAGATGTTCATACTGCATGCTCTGCAGTTCACACAGAGCCCACGAACGCGTCACCCAGCAGCAATACAAGCTCATCTGATTTGCGCACAGCGGCCGGAAGGTTGGGACCGCCACTTGGGCGGCGGCGGCGGCAACATGCCTGCATCCAGAGCGTGTCTACTTACCGATCGTCGCCTCCCTACGCACGGCTGCTGACGAGTGCTGAGAGCTTTCTCAACCAGGCGATGGCGAACCGCACCATCTCGAGGGTGCGCGCGGGCCGCCGCTGTCGTGCTCAGCAATAACGAGCCGAGGCCATGTCGTGGTAGCGCGAGCAGACAGCGGCGGCCGACGCTTCATCCCCTTCCCGCCGCCGCTGCTGCCGCCGCCGACGCCGCACATGCCACCCTCTGCACCGCTGTCCACACTGCAGCTGTGCGATGGGCTGCGAGTTGGCGAGAGGTGGTTCATGGGGCTGTGGTCTCCCAATGTGCGGGACGAGGAAATTGTGCAGGTCCGGCAGGTTGTGTTGTGTACACTGGTTTCTCGCCCGCACACCCTAAACACCTTGGCTGTTCAATGCCTTCTGTCCCGCCGCCTCACCCGTGCCTGCTCCTGTGTGCATACACACTGCCTTGTCCCGCCTGTCAGGCAGCCTTCCGGCGGGCGTTGCGCCGCCCCGCTGGTTGTCCCTGCACCCTCACCTCACCCCCTTTCCTCCCTTTTTCATTTTGGCCCCTGGACCCAGGAGTTTGTGAAAATTTACAAAGACACGCTAGCTCTGCCGCCGACCACGCCCCCCGCCGCGCTCCGCCCGCTGTGCCAGTGCGTGGGGAGGCACGTCCGTTGACCATACAAGGGGGCGCTGCAGCGTGCCTGCAGAGCAGGACGAGGCGCGTGTGCATGCTGCCGGAAGCGGCGCGGCGGACTGGCCAGTCGCGCCCAGCGCGCGCCTCCCCTCTCGGTTGCATGCGCGCAGGGCGCTGGCGGTAGTGGTAGCGCGGCTCGCTGCTCTCGAGCCGCAGCTGCGCAGCTGGTTGTCGTCTCGTCCCGAAGACGACGTGCCACAGGTGAGTGTGGCACCGCCTCTGGTGCAGCCCCCACCTCGCCGGCCCCCACCCCCAAGGGTCGTTTGCAGTGCTGCCCGTATTGCCACGACTGGCCTGCAGCTGCCACACTGCGGCTCTTGGTGCAGCTCCACCGCAACGTACAACCCACTGTGCTTACAATCCCTGTCCTCCCCTGCTGCCGCAGTTTATGAAAGTGTTCAACCAGTGCGTGGCAGGCTGCTACGTGGGAGGGCTAGCCCTGAACTGCCACCAGCTGGCAGAGTGCCCCGCAGCGCTGGAGGGCGGCCTGCTGGGGAAGCTGGCGGCGTGCGCCGCGCTGCTCTGCGGCACCGGCATACAGGTGGGCCCCGCTTGCCGCTGTGTGCATGGGATGTACCGACGGGACCTGGGCGGCGGCCGAGGGTGGGAGGGGAGGAGGGCTGCCTGGCCGGCTCTGTGGCGATGTTTGGCAGCGTCAGCGGGCAGGCACAGCGGCGTTGGCGCGGGGGTCCCTTGCACAGATTCGTCACTCCATGCATGCGTGGGTTCAGGGTGCAGCGTCATGCTGTGATGGCATGCTGCGACAGCCCGCCCCCCCCCCGCCCGCGCGCCCCCCCACCCCCCACCCCACCACCCCACCCCCCACCACCCCACCACCCCCCCCACCCCCCACCACCCCACCACCCCACCCCACACACCCCACACACACCCCACACACACACACCCTGCACGCGCGCAGGCGGCGGGCCGCGCGGCAGCGGCGCTCGAGCGGCGGGGCGAGCTGGGCGGCAGCCCGCACGCGTCGCTGCTGCGCGAGCGCCTGCCATTCCTGCTGGGCCTGCTGCTGCGCCCCACCGTGTCGCCTGTGTTCCCCCCTGGATCGAGGGGGGACTGCTGCATGGCGGCCCTGCGCGCCACGCACTGGCGCCCCGACGCGCTGAGGGACGCGTTTGTGGCGGCCGCGGCCGCGGCCGCCCCGCTGCTGCAGCACTCGGCGGGTGCGGCTGTCGGGGCAGGGGCGTCGACGTGCAGCGGCCCCTGCTGATCCACGGCGCCCGCCCACCATCCAGCAGCGCACAAACAGCGCACATGCAGCACCACACGCGGTCTGCGCCACCTGTACAGTGCACCTTGTTGTTGCTCCACCAGCCCGGAGGGCTCGCCCCAAGGCAAGGACTCCAACCCCGAGTCTGAGACACTTCCATCTCCTGCAGCCCCTGCCTTTCCAGCGCACCCTCACATCCCCCGCCGTGGTTCCTGCAGGGGAGCCGTGGGGGCTGGAGGGCGCGTGCTCGCAGCTGGCGTACGCCCTTCTGAACGATTGGGGCGCACAGCGACCGCAGGTGCTGCAGTGCACTGGTAGCACATGTGTGGGCAGCATTGCTTTGCGGGCACTGCCGGAGATTGCGCCTTCCTCTCCTGACATCCTTGCTTGAGCGCGCCCCGCAAGGCTCCATCCCCAGGGCCTCACGCCGCCTGTCCCCCCCCCCCCACACCCACCCACCCACCCACCCCGGGCCCCCCACCCACCCACCCCACCCCACCCCACCCCCTGCATCATGCAACGCAGCGCCTCGCGCCAGCCACCCCAGACCAGCAGCGCACGCTGCGTGCGCCCGTGCCGCTGCTGCTGGCGCGGCTCATCGACGCAGGCGTGTGCGCCAGCAAGGGCGGCCAGCGCTTGGCACCAGCTTGCTTGACGCATCTGCACTCCGCGTGCCGCGCTCTGCATGCTAGGTGCTCCACTGCACATGCCAGCGTTGCGCCAACTGCCGCTCCCCTGGCGCCAACTGCCGCTCCCCTGGCCGCCCCCAATGGAAGCCGCCACAAACCATCCCTCTCATCTCATGCGCATCCCGTCCAAACCGGTTCAGCCCCCGTCGCTCCAATGCCTGCTGCAGCTGAGAGCGACGCAACGGCAGCGGGCCACCGCATGTGGCGTGCTTTTTTCGGCACAGCTGTCCAGGTGAGTTGTATTGTCGAGCACGCCACGCTGCGAGTACGGTTGCATTCGCGCGCACGTGCACCCTGCAGCAGAGCACCCGCCATGGGGAACCCTGCCGGTAATGCCAAGGCAACCAGGCAGCTGTGCGGTTCGGCCCCAGGAAAAAGCCAAGGGAGGGGCGAGTGTTGAGTGGGCCAAACAGGACTGGCCATCGACCATGAACTACGTGCCTCACGACCAATGCAGGCTGCAGATGCGATGACCAATTACCCCGCCTGGGGTGTCACGACAGCAGACGTGGCGGACAGCTTGGCACAGCAGGCACAGCGCGCCGTGGCGCTGTTTGCCCGCCAGCTGGCAGGCACAGGTGAGCAGAGGGCCCCCATGTGTGTTTTGCTCGCTGTGCTGCACTGTGCCGCGCTGCCTGCCTGCAAGCTGGCATGCGAAGAGAGGTCTAAGGCAAGGGAGGCGAGTAGTGCAGCAGAGCGGCGAGCAGTGTGGCAGGAGGGGATACCCCTTGCGGTAGAACAGGGTGGACAAGTGGAAATGCACAACCGGCGAAACGTGGGCTGCACAGCACCCTCCTGCTCTCCTGCAGCGCCGACCGGGCGCGGCGCGCTCGCCTCCATCGTCGAGGCGTCCGCCGCCGTCAGCCTCGGCCTGACAGCGTGCACAGCGCAGGCCCAGGCAGGCGGGATTGGCCCCTATCCACCCCTCGGGTACGATCCGCGTCGGGGGGCCTTGGTGTGCTGCAAGGAGTGGTGTGCTGAGGGGACTGGTCCAGAGAGGGTGGCAAGAGGGGTGGTTTGCTGCAGGTGCCCGTGCCCCTGTTGCCAGCTTGTTGGGAGACGTGTTTCCAGTCTGTGTGCACCTTCTGCTTCGTTGGATCAACTTTTGACCTTCTCTACGCGCCCACACAACTGCCCCCCCCTCGCCGACTCAGCAGCACGGATGCGCAGATGGCTGTGCTGGCAAGCCAGCTGGCCGGCCAGGCGACGCTGCCGTGCACGCTGAGCCTGCTGTACACGCTGCTGTGCACGCTGGGAGGCGCGCAGCAGGCGGCGGCGGCCGCAGCGCTGGTGGCACCATCCGAGGCTGGGCCCGGCGGGAGGTGCGGCTGATCGGGGCAGGGTGGCAGGGCGGCGTGGCGCAGGGCGGCACTGCTGCCAATCGTCGTCAACAGGTCTCCAGTGTCTGCTATTTGGCACCCCTGCTGCCCGTCCGTACGCAAAGCGCCTGCTAGCTGCTGCCGCTGCACCAGCCGGCCTGCCTTGCACCCACCCACGTCCCCGCCTGCAGGACTGCTGGCAGCCTGGTGTTGTTGGTGGCAGACCGTCTGGTGCGTCACATCGCAGACCTGCGGCCTTCGTTCGACGCGGCATCTGCGCTGGCGTTGGTGCAGGCATCAGGTGGGCTGAATCTTTTCACCTCTCCCGGACAGTGGCGGCAGCAGCCAGCGCTGCCCAGTGGGCACTTGCTGCAAGCACCGCCCCAGTCCCTTGCTGCGCCCTCCGGCATGCAGGTGCTGCCGGTGCTGCCGAGAAAGCAGGGCAAGCGCTGGCGGCCGTCGTGGCGATAGCCGACGCCGCGCTGCGCTGCCTTCCCAACTGGAACGCGCTGCGGGCTGGCCTGGCGCTCGCACAGCATTCATGGATGCGCACATACGACGGCATTCTTGCTGCGGTAGCGGTGATGGATGCAGCTGCCAACGGACAGGAACTGTTGAGCACGCTTGTCGATCTGCCAACCAGCGCTGCCGTGGCTGCTGCAAACCCAATCAACATGGCGGCTGCCTTGCGCGGCCAGGGCGCCACGCAGCAGCAGCAGCAGCAGCAGCAGCAGGCCCTCTTTCCGGCCGCGTTTGCGCCGCTGGTCGGCCTGACAGCCAGCGCGTGCAAGCTGGCGCAGGCGCTGGCGGCGGAGCCGGCGCTGCGCCGGGTGCGAGGGGGAGGCGAGGCGCACTGGCCCTCCTCTCGGGGGGGGGGGCTGAGCCTGACCATGCAGAGGGTTAACAAGCGGAGCGGCGATCCTGCTCTGTGCTGTCCCCCACCCCCCCACCCCCCCACCCCCACCCCACCCCCCCCACCCCCCACCCCACCCCACCCCACCCCCACCCCCACCCCCCCCCCACCCCCACCCCCACCCACCCACACACCCACACACAACAATAACAACTGACCACCTGTGGACGTTCCTGGCAATCTGTGGAGCAGTGGAGACCAGCAGGAGGCGCCATCGGGCGGCCTGCGCGTGTCGACCTGCGCGTGAAGCTCACCCTGTGGCACCGCCTGCCCCCCCCCCCCCCCCCCCCCCCCCCCCCGCGACCTGCAGACGCTGCTTGATGGGGGCGGCTTCGGGCCGGCAGAGGGTGGGGGCGTTGAGTTCGTGGAGATGGGGGTGTCTGGCCTGCTGGCGGTCTTCGAGGCGCTGCCTGCTGAGGAGCGCGCCCCGGGCAGCAGGAAGCTGAGGTGGGCGCGGCGGGCGAGGCGGAGGGAACGCCCCTCTGCACGGGTTGCCTTTTCCGGCTGGTTCACACCGCATTTGTGGGGGTGCCCGCCTGGCAGCGGCGCTGCCTTTCGGAGCCGTGCCGTGATGAAAGGGTGCACAGCTGACTGGGTGTCGGGCTGCGCGAGCTCGACCACCAGCCAGGTCGTGGCACCTGCTTGATGCAACCGCATGCCCACCCGCCACCTCCGGGGCGTCCCTCCCCTACGGCGGTGCAGGCAGGCGCAGGCAGCGGCGCTTGCTGCGCTTGCTGCTGTGCCCGCGATTGGCGGGGCGGCAGCCCGGCAGCAGCCTGCAGAGGGAGAAGATGCGGCAGCGGGGCGTGCGGCAGCGGCGGTGCTCGTGCTGTGCCCGCTGCTGTACCAGCCCGCACTGGCGCGTGTGGTGCTGGCAGAAGGGGCGGCGGCGGATGTGGCTTCAGCTGCAGCCCTCTTGGTGTGTATGAGTCGCGTCAGGGGAGCCCTCCTGCTTTGCTCCACCTGTGCCTGTTGTGTGGGTCGCCGCCGAACAAGGGGGTTTGCTGCACCGAGGCACCCGCCAGAAAGGCAGCGGTTGGACAACGTGTGGCACGTCACTGCACCCCTCCCCGCAGGGCCAGGAAATGCTGGATGCAACAGCGGCTGACAAGCTGGCAGCCGCCTGCCAACACTGCCCCAGGTATGCTCGGGGGGGGGGGGGGGGGGGCGCATGCGTGCGGGAGGCTGCATCGACCCGGCAGGGTTGCAGCAGGCATGGCACCAGCAGCAGGCGTGGCACCACCGTGGTGCACCAAGGAGCGGCGACCATACCGCTCTTGCATGCGCACCAGGCGCTTGGCGCCGCCGCTGCCCCACGCTGGCCCGCGAGTGTGCCTGCGGGCGGCCAGCGCCGCCTGCCACGTTCGTTCTCCCCGCGCCCCTGCTGCAGCGTCGCGCTCAGCATAGCCAGCTCGCAAGCGTTTGCTGACGTGGCACACGAGTTCGATGCCAGGGTGAGTAGGGATGGGCAGATGGTGGCATGAGTGAGCACACACACGCAATATGCGTGGCCAGCGTGATGGCACGCTGGACGGTCCATCAAGCAGGTTGCGATGACGTAACAAAGGGCCGCTGCACGCGGCAAGGCATGGAGGTACGTCGAGCAGGCCTGGCAACTCTACACTTTTGAGTCTGGTCGCTGCGTCTGGTCACGCTCTCCCTGTCTCTTGCTTGCAGAACGCCGCACCCCACGTGGCAGCCTTCAGATCCGCGGCGACGATGCACGCCACCCTGGTGCGGCGCAGGGACTTTTTTTGTTTTATTATCCATGTTTATTACGCATTACGCCCCACTAGTCATTACGCCACTAGTCATTCATTGTACATTGTACTGGGCACCCGAAATCGCTTGTAAGGGCTGGAGCTCAGACGGCCTGCCTGTCTGCCGAGGCAGCGACCTCATATTTTGTACCGTCATGTTTGTTTCCATCGTAAACTGGGAGCTCCTGCCATGTTTTTGGGCGGGGGGCCTGGTCTCGAAGGTTTCTAAACAAATGAGAAGCACCGCTGAGCGTGAGCCCATTGCCTGCCTGACCCCATGCACAGGCGCTGTCGCAAGAACGCAAGGCAGCGTTGGCGGAGGTGGCGCGCCAGCGGGTGCGCAGAAGCCGCAGGGGGCTGGCGTGCACTGCATCAGATGACGTGGCAGATCTGCCGACGCATCGGCAGCAGCCGGGGCCTGGGCAGGCTCTGCTTGCGGTGCAGCCCGCACAAGAGGCCAACTCCACGTGTCCTCTGTGCTTCCTGTTGCAGCCTGCTGTCCAGTCGCCAGGCGCCGGCGAGGACGTGACGCTGCTGGCCAGGTGAGGCGCACCGTCGCCCCATGCTGCACAGCAGAGCGGCGGCGTCCATGCCTGCCACGTGGTAGATGACTGCTGCCTGCATGCCGCGCATGTCGTGGTAATGCGGTCCCTGCAAGCATACTGACAACCTTCTGCTGCCCGCCATTCCTGTTGTCAGGCTGGCGAAGGAGCAGCTGGAGTCGAACGGTCTGGTGCCGCCGCTGGCGCCCGACCGTAAGCGGGAGGCAGCGGTGGAACGGGCGCATGCGCTGGCAACGAGGGCGTGCGGCAATCCGGGGTGCGCCAACGTGGCAGGCGCCAGTGATGCGGCGCTGCGGCGGGCCGCGCGTAAGTGCAGCGCCTGCAGGCTGGGGCGCTACTGCAGCGTGGAGTGCAGCAAGGCAGACTGGAAGGCGCACAAGCCGGCGTGCCAGCAGCTGGCAGCGCAGCACACCTTAGCGCAGCCCACAGCCCACCTTAGCGCAGCCCACAGAGTGCACCCTTTGCCAGCGCCATCGACCATCTTTTATGTTCGTTCTGGTTGCTGCAATAGCGCTGCGTCTCGGCGGCCGTTTGAGAGAGACTCAGAGCTGGCGCCGGCGCCGGCGCCGGTGCACTGCTGTGGCCGCCGCCGCCGCTGCGCCGAGGTGGGCACGCCATTGTGTTTGTTTGTTTGCCACAGCCGCTCGCCTCTGGTTGGTCATACTACATCACCGTAGCCACGAGATCGCTTGCTGCACTCAGGTGCGGTAGCCTGGGTGGTGCCCGAGTGAGTGGGCCCGCCCGGGCCGGCTTCCGGTGCAAACAGCGCCTCCTCGGAACAATCAGAGTGCCGGCCCCAGCCCGTGCCGCGCAGCAGGCAAGGCCGAGAGGCCCTTTCAGGGTCCTCGGGGCGCGGCCACCGCCGTCGCCGTCGCCGCTGCCCGTCACTGGGGCCCCCTGCACTTTTTCCCCAACCTGCTCAACCCCTCCCCGACAGTGATGCCGCCGCGCCCGACATGTTCTGCGCGAGAGTCTATGCAGCCGGCGGGTGCAGCAGAAGATGACGGCAACACTTGGGAAGGGGCCCCACTGCCTGCCAGCCTGGAAGAGCTCGACGACTTGATACTGCTGGCCATCCTGCGGGGCGTGCAAGACGACGCGTGCCTCCTGCACCTGAGGGTGAGCGGGGTGGCCCCCTGCAGGGTGGCTTGGTGCGCAGCACCGCGATGCTGCAGTGCCTCCCCACTTGAGCACACGCGCCTCAGCCTCGCTGGTCGCGCGCACCCACCCTCCCGACCCAAGCCTTGCAGGTCGTCAGCCGGCGGTTGCTGGAGCTAGCAGACTTGGTGTTGGAGGAGCGGTTCAAGGCTCGGTGGGGCGTGGCAGCTGTGGTGGCGCGCCCCCCTGCGGCGCCTGCCTACGCCGCGACCCGCCCTCCCTTTGTGCTGGCTGTCGACCTGGCGCCGCGCACCAGCCTGGCGGCCCTGGCCGTGCGCTACTCCACAGACCCCTCAACCCTCAAGCGCTTCAACAACCTGCTCTCAGACCATGCGCTGGCAGCCAGGTGAATGCACGGGGCCGGGATGGCTGGCCTGGTGACGAGCGGGCGCCGTGTGCAGCTGAGGTGCAGGCCAGCTTGCCTGCCTGCTGTGCATGCTGCCTGAATCCCACCGCCTTGTGTCCCCGGCTCGCCTCTTCCAGGACGCACCTCTACATACCAGTGGCAGCAGGAGACGTGGCGGCGGCAGTGGTCGGGCGTCGCGTGGCGTTCATTCACGACACCAAGCACACGCAGGCGAGCATGTGTTGCATTGTCAGGCAGCGTCGTTTGCGCTCACCGGTCCTGCCGACAGCGCCTGTGGCCTGCCCTCCGCCCTGCCCCCCTCCACTACCTGCTGGAGTGCTTGTGCTCAAGCCCTTGCAATCGCCGCCTCGACTGGCCCCTCCTCCGACGCGTCGCAAACAACCGCTGCGCCTGCCGTCCTCTGTTGCCTGCAGCGCCGCCTTGCCGTCGTGCTGCAAGACGGCCAGGAGCTGCCTGCCCTGACCGGCAGTGGCGGCAGCGGCAGCCACCCCACTTCTGCCAGCAACCAAGCGTTGGTCGTCGCGAAGCTGGCCAGGTGCGCAAGGGCGGCGTGAGGACCCCGCAGGGATGTGTGCACGCTGCCTCGCGCTGCCTCGCGCTGGCAGCCCCGCCCGCGCCCTGTGCCACCCCCTGCTGCTCCGTCGCCCTGTTGGCTGCAGGGTGCTTGAGCGGGCGCTCAAGGTGGATGCAGCTGAGGCTTCCTACTACGTCACAGAGGCACAGTGCGACCTGAGGCTGGCCTTTGAAAAGGCAAGGCAGACAGCAGGGAGGCTGGGGGCTTTGGGGGGCGGCAAGAAGCACCGAAGGCGGCGGCGGGGCGTCAGTGTGTTGCGAGGCCCGTCTGCCGTTCTGCTGGGCAGGCCCTCCCACCCGATTTCTCTCTTCCCCAACTACCCCAGTTTGAAGAAGACCGGCGATGGGAACGGGTGATGCGGAAGCGTGCTGCGCACCAGCATTCCTGAGCAAAAGCACAGTCTGACCGGCTCTGGCATGCGCCTAGCTCTGCTCTCCCTGCAGAGTGCTCTCCCTGTGCAGGGTGGGCGTTGCGCAGTTGTAGTTGTTCCCACCTAACCTTCAGCACAGGGTGTTCACAAGGGGTAGATAGCACAGGTACAGAATGGCAGTGTCATGAGAAATGTGAGAACGAATGTCATCAGACTGTGAGAACGAGTGTCAGCAGAGTGGTAGATGAAGCAGGAGCCACGCAGCAGCAGCAGCAACGACACTGGCCAACAAGACGGCCTGGCAGGCCTGGCGGCCCACGCAAAGGTGCTGCCAACTGACGGCGCGGGGCGCCGGCGCCTTCCGCTGAAGGTGCTCGGCACCCGGTGTCACTGCTTATCTCTGCAAGAACGGGTCTCATACTCAACGTATCAGCTCAGAGAGTTGGAGAGGGAGGCGGCGCGCCGCCACTGTCAGCGCGTTGCAAGCCTCCCTCTCAAGGGGTGAGCGCCGCCCTTGAATACCAGGCAGCCAAGCAGCAATTCAGCACGAGCACAATGTACCAGCAGCAGCCAGAACGCGGCTCCCCTACCTGCCAAACTGCGGCGCAGTGCGCCATCTGGCGGCGGCACAGCATGAGGCAGCAGGGCCCGCGGCCCGCGATGCACCGCTCGTTAACGGCTCTCCAACGCCAACCCATTTGGCTGTCGACACACAGGCGCGCGCACGCTCTCCATCCCAGGCGCAGGGGCAGACAACGCATCGGGTGCAGCGCAGAAACGGCCCCTACAAGAGCCCCGCCCGGCCGGGAGCGGATCTGAGTTATAAGGAACCGATTCGACGCTAGCAAGCCAGTCCGCGCAGGAGCTTGGGCGCGGCATGTGGGCTCGACAGAGCATGCTCTGTCTGGCGTTGCTGGCGCTGGGCGGTCAGCTGGCTGCTGGTAGGCAGGCATGGGTAGCAAGCAGAGGAAGGCCGCTGAGCGGGAAAGAGGAGTGAGGCTCGGTCGTGCCCCCCGTTCTCTCGTGCCTTGTCTCTCCCGCCCCGGCGGCCTGACTCTGCCCTCAATTTCCTGAGTTACGCAAACATCAATGCGGCCTGCTGCAGGGGCGCGACTGCTGACAGGCGCCGACGGCGGCAGTGGCAGCAGCGGCGCCACCGATGCCGCCACAACGTTGCCCGCCTATGCCGTGGAGGGCCTGGTTGGCGAGCCGCCCGCTGATTCCGGGCGGACGATGGAGACCAGGATCGTCAACGGCAAGGAGGTGACCAGCACAGGTGCGTTTGTTCGTGCCGAAAGCGGGTCGCACGCTGGGCAGGGAGGTCGACGGTGCCCCTGCGGTGCGCCGGTGCCGCACGCCTCCGCCGCTGCCGCCCGCTGCGCCCCCTCTCACCCGACGGCGCTGCCCATCCTGCTGCACCTCTCCCTGCAGACTTTAACTTCATGGCAGCTCTCTTTGCAAACGACCGTTTTTTTTGCGGGGGAGAGCTAATCAGCGTGGATTCGGTGCTGACAGGTCAGCAGGCAGCGGAGGCAGCAGCCCTGTGCAGCTCCTTTGCCGCGCTCGCCGTGCCGCCGCCCCTCTCAGCCACCTCCCGCGCGGCAGCCGGTTGGGGGGGGGGGCCTTTGCCCGCCAGCCCCACCCGGCTCCCTCCACCCCCGCCCACGCCGCAACTTCCTCCGTATTTCCTTTGCGCCGCCCCCTGCAGCCGCACACTGCGTGGTGGACACCAAGCTGGTGGAAAACCCCACCAGCCTGACTGTGTGGCTGCTGGGCAAGCGCTACGCTGTGGACCGCATCTTCTTCCACCCAGGTGGGCGTGTGGGGTGATGGTGGTGGCGGTGGTGTGCGTGGGTGTGTGGGTGGTGGGTGGTGGGGGTGGGGGTGGGGGGGCCTGCCCTTGCCATCGGCCTAGTCTTGTGCTTGCTTGTGTGGCTGCTGGGCAAGCGCCCATGTGGGGTGCTGGGCTGCTCGCGGGCTGCTCGCCCAGCGTGCCGGCTGGCAATGGCCTCTGGCAACAACAACTGCATCGACTCTGTGTGTTTGTGCCCCCCCCCCCCCCCCCCCCCCCCCCCCCCCCCCCCCCCACCACCACCACCACCACCACCACCACCATGCTTTCCCTGTCCACCCCGTGTTGTTCCCTGTGGGCCGCCATCCACCGCCTGCTCGCCCCATGCTCTGCAGGCTACAGCCCCGACACCATCCCAAAGGACAACAAGGACCTCACGTTTGAGGGTGAGGGGACGCGTGGGGTCGGCGGGCCTCTGCAGGCTTCTGCAGGGCTTTGGGCGCGCCACCCCGCTCTGCTTCCACCCTGCTTCCACCCGCCGCCATGGCAATCACAAGGTGCCGCCACCGGGGTGCCTCTCCAACGTGCCGCCCGCCACCACCGACGTGCCTCCCCGCCGCGCAGGAGCGTTGCATGACATTGCGCTGCTCAAACTGGCGGTGGAGGCAGCGGGCGTGCCGACGGTGGAGCTCGCCACGGCAGACACGCAGCTGGTGGAGGGAGGCCGGCTGCAGGTGCCCTTGATCATTTGCTGCTTATCAGCACGGTGCTGCCGCTGTTCATCGGCACGGAAGTTCTCTGTTGACCACAGCTGCTGCCGCCTGCTGCCGCCGCCGACGCCGCTGCTCGTCGCCGCCCGCTGCCGCTGCGCTGACGCACCTTGCGCGCTCCCCTGCCCGCCGCTGCCGCAGGCGGCTGGCTGGGGCACAACCGAGAGCGGCACAGTCAGCAGCGTGCTCAAGTAAGCTTAAAGGGGCATATCGCGCGCCGGTGGCCGCAGCGAGCACTGCTCAGCTCGGGCTGCCCACCACCTGCAACCCTGCACGCAGCTTCTGCAACCCTGCGAGCATCTTGCGCCACTGTCTTTAGCTTGCCACGTGGGTCTGCTGCCTACGCCAGGTCAGCAGCCTGCTGGCGGCGACCTGCTTGATGCCTTGCCTGTCTTGACTTCGCGCTGCACCCCCGCTGCCCTGCAGGTATGCTGACGTCTACTTCCTGCCACCTTCCTACTGCCCAAGCGATTACACGGATGTGATGTGCGCAGGCGGCACGGGTGAGGCTGGGGGCGGTGGGCAGCGGGCGGCATGTGGCAGGGGCAGCCGTGGGTGCCGTGCCGTGCATGGATGCTCGTCCGGTCTGGACCACAGCATGCGAGGCCCCTGCGGGCCTCCCGTCCCTACTTCTTTACTCGACGGCTTGCCACGCGCTGCCGCCGCCCCTGCCCTGCAGGAGAAAACACGTGCAACGGCGACAGCGGTGAGTGGACGCCTCGCTGGGGGGGAAGGAGGAGGGGGTGTTAGGGCACACGAGCCCACCTCGGGCCTCTGCCCTGCCTGACGTGTGCCCCGTACAGGAGGCGGCCCCTTGGCGCCGCGCGGCGCAGGCCACCCACACAGCAACGCACCTTTTGGCGTGCCCCCCCCCCACCCGTCGCGTCGCTCTGGAGTGACCCCTCCTTCTCTGCCTGCTCCCGCGTGTGCCCCGTGCCCCGTGCAGGTGGCCCCCTGATGCAGCGGGACCCCGACACCCGGAAGGCGACCGTGGTTGGCGTTACTTCGCACGGACCGGACTGCCTGGTCGGCCCCCAGTACGCGTACGGCTATTACACAGACGTGAGACAGTACCTGGATGTGGTAGCCACTTGGCTCGCGGGACAAGAGTACGTGTGGAGCGGCGACGACGCCAGCGGCGGCGGCGGCGACGGCCTTGGCAGCAGCAGCAGCACCTTTGGCGGCGACGACGGCCTTGGCAGCAGCAGCAGCACCTTTGGCGGCGGCGACGGCGGCAGCAACAGAACCGCGCTGCCACCCGACTGGGAGCCCGCCGCCGCCGTGTGGCAGCCGGTGCCGGGCTGGCCGGCGGACTGGCCGACGGGCGGCGGCGGCGGCGGCGACGCCACCGGCGGCGGCTTTGGGTTGAGCAGCGTAGGAGAGATGTGGTGTGGCCTCTTCCCCAGCATGTGCAGCAGCTGAACTGACCTGGGACAAGAGCTTGAAGGCTCCCTGGCTCACTGTGCCCCCCATCCTGTATTGACGCAAGCTCCCCCTTTTGCACCGACCAATTGTTCAGTCCTCGCCACCTCGCCGGCGCCGCGGCGTGCCCAATTTTCCACCCACCACCCACCACCCACCACCCCCCAGATTCGCTCCCATGCGTGCCTTCATGTACGTCAATTCAGGACGTTTGCCACGCGCACCCCATCCCTCACACCACTGCTACCACATTCTTGTCCCAGACATCCCCACTTCGCTTCCCGCCAAGCGCTTGGACGGTTTCCCGCACAGATTAGGTTCACAACGCCAACGTGCCGAAAGGCACAGCAGTTAGTGCAAACAGGCTAGGATGAGGGGTGAAGGGGTGCGAGAGGAGCGGAAGGGAGGGCGGGGGCAGGCAGCGCGGTGGAAGAGGCAAGAGGAGGAGAAGCGGCGAGCAGGCATGCAGGTACAGGACATTAGTGCAGCTGCCCTGCTCAAGGCGGCGGCGGAAGTGTTAGAACAAAGTTTTAGTTTTAGTTTAAGGAGTAGTTGTGCAGCAAGCAACCCACCCACACCGCACAGCACAGCGCCGTGGGCAGCAGCTCTCTGCCACCAGCAACAAGGCCGTGGCACATTCCCCGCGGAGCTGCTGCTGCCGCGGCTGTGCTGGGCCCTGCGGCGTCTCCGCTGCCGCCGCCGCGCGGCTGCCGCGCGAATGCACGCCGCGCGCGCGCCTCCCAACGGTGTAGCAGGTGGAGGGTGAGGCACGCGGCAACGAGGTGCGAGGCATAAAACACCGCATAAAACGAGGCCCTGCCACCAAGAAGAGGAGCCGGCTGCTGCCCCCCTCCTCGTCCGCTCCCAGGCGCGGGATGCAGCAGCCAGGCGGCAGCGTCCGCCGCCGCCTGCACCATGGCGCTGTGGCGTGCGCCGCTGAGCGGGCACTGCGCGTGCGACAGCCGCCAGCGGGCCTCCACCGCCGTCAGGCTCAGCACGACGGCCGCAAGGTGCACCGGGGCCGCGCGGCGGAAGGGCAGTGGTATTGCCAGCGCCAGCAGGGCAATCCAGGGCACATGCAATACGTTTGCCTCCCAAGCCAGCCAGCCGAGCCAGGGCCGGGGGCATGTCGCATCAAACGCTGGCGCTTGCACCCAGCCAGTCTGCAGGGCACGTGCAGGGCAGCGGCGGCGCAAGTTGGTTTGAAGCACAGTTGGTTTGCACCTCCATGCTCGAGTGAGCGCTGCTACCGTGCACGCGTGGCGCCCAACCAGCAGCAGGAGGGGGGACGGGCCTAATTGGTGCGGCACACAGCCCCACAAATTCGACACAGCAGGCGCGCCATCAACTGCAAGGACGTTGTGCGTTTTGCTGCACAACACTCCCCGCACGTGCGCCCGCCTGCCGTAGCGCTGCCCCCACTTGCAGCGTGCCAGGCAGCGCGGTGCAGCGCCCAGCCCAGACCACACAGCGCCGGCGCCGGCGCCAGGCACACGGGGTTTGAAGCGGCCAGGTACCACAGTGTGCACTAGTTGCAGCGGGCCGCAATCTCAGGCAAACCAATCAAGATCCGATCACTGCTGGAGTGCAGCACGCCACCCAGGATTGCACCGCAAAAGACCCTGCAGAACCCACCAGCACAAAAGCCAGCTGCACCGCGCCAAGCAGCGCCGACCGGTGCGACACGTAAGCGTGGGGCGTGCGCCGTGCCAGCGCCGCAGCCCCAAGCACAAACGCGATGTGCGGCAGCATTGCCGCTGCGCCCAGCCATGCACCTACATGTTGAGATGTTGGACAGACAGATAAGAGCAAGCGAGGGAACTGCATGTTGAAACACTAACCGTGGCCTGTCGTGCCCCTGAAGGTTGATGGACGAGTGTTGTTGTGGGTTGGCAGCGGCAACGCTTGATTGGCCCCGCCCTGGGTGCGGCACCCAACTTGCCTGACGCAGCCATCTTCGCCGTCGCAAGGCAGTGCAGGAGCTCTCCAACCAGCAGCACCACGCAGTCGCTGCCGGCGCAGTCGGCGGAAAAGCGGCGCAGAAAGGCTGCTTCCCTCTGCGCATCCTTGAAGCCCCGCAGGGGGCCGCCGTCGCTGCCGGCAGGTAGCATGCTACTGCACTTGGAAGGTGATGGGCACGCCGGGAGGCGGGGCAGTCTTTGTCCCAGCCCGTGGCAGCGGGCGTCAGCGGCGCGAGCACCTGCGGCGACGGCAAGCTTGCTTGCTCAAGGCGCCAGGCAGCTCCCGCCAACCTACGAGATTGGACGCGTATTGCTCGGCCCGCATACGCCAGGGGGTCCGCAAGGCGCTTTCGAGCAGGCAAGTCGGTAACTGCGGCGGGAGGCACCGAGTAGATGCCAGGAATGCAGTGAACAGACGCCAAGCAATAACGGCGTGTGGATGCAGTGCCTCGCTCAACGGGCATATCGTGGCTGGTGAGGCAAACCCGCTGCGGCGTGCACAGCACGCTGAGCCAGCCACCGTGGCGAGAGCGTCGGTCTGTGCGAGGGGTTTGGCGAGGGTGTGTGGGGGCTTGCTTTCAGGAAACTGCTTTCTGATCGACTTCTGGCATGTTTGTGTTAGGACTGAACCATTGATGTCCCTCTGCTCGCCCCCAGGCGTCTCTGCAGCCGCCGCCAGCGCATTCGGCGACGTCCAGCCCTGTTTCTCGTCACCCAGTTTCTCGGGGAGCTCATCGGAAATGCGCAATGTAACATCACTTTGACGGTGACGTCCGTAGATGTAGCGGAGGCACAATGCACATAGGAGGAGCCCCGTGCAGGTTGGGGTGCCGCGGCGGCGCACGTGTTGGTTGCCGTCGACGCCCCCGCCCCGGAGGCCTCCCATCGTCCTAGAAGGGTTTAAACACCGCCCGCCGCCATGCGGGTGCCCTCAATCCAAGCTTGATCGACGATGTTTATTATACTTGTTTAGATCGAAGGCGTTGTCCGGGGGGGCGCCGCTGTGAGCCAGGGAGTGCTGCCGGAGCCTGCCCGAACGTCTGATCCGGCAGGGTGGTTGATGTGCTTCCGTCAGGCCCTCCGTCAGGCTCTCATCAACTTCTGAGGCAGCCAAAACAAGCTTCCCAGGGCCTCTCCGGCCTCCCCCCGCCCCCTGGAAGCCCCAGCCAACACCCCAGCAGCAGCAGACGCCCTGCGCCACGTGCTCGGCTGTTCCACTGCTTTCACTGCGCTGCACAGCCGCCTGGAAACATCGCAGCCTAAGCTCGGACCCACGGCAGCAGTGTGGCCATGTTGCCTTCACGACCGATCGCCGTTGCCTCCACGCGTTGGGCACGGCCAGCAAGAGAAAAACGAGAGCTGCGCGGTGCAATGGAGGGCACGGAGAGCCCCAGCGACGCAGTGGGCGTGGTGGCGGTGGCGGTGCCTGCAGCGGCGGCGGCGGCGGCGCCTACAGCTGGTTTGCCGCCTGCTGCAGCAGACACTGCAGCAGCCACAGAGCACCACCAGCAGCAGGAGCAGCAGCAGCAGCAGCAGCAGCAGAGCAGCACGCAGCAGCAGCAACAACAGCCCTCCACTACCGCCTCCGAGCGCACGGCAACGCCCGCGCTCAACCCTTCCGCCCCGGCCAATGTGCAGCGGCTGTTTGACGCAGCTGGCAAGGGAGCCGCAGCAGCTCTCACGCCCGAGTTTGCGGCATGGATCAAGCAGCAAGACAAGAACGTTGCCGCCCTGCAGCGCGCTGTGGATGTGCTGGCGGCGGCGCCAGCCCAGCTAGCTGCAGCCGTCGAGGCCGATGAGGAGGCGCTGAGGGCGGCTATCGGTGAGGCGCCCACTGACGAGGTGCGCACGCTGCTGCAGCAAGCCCTCAACGGCGTGATGCAGCATGGGCACCACAGGCAGTGCTGCTGATGTCGCAGCCCAACGGCATCCCGCCCGTACGGATTACACCGGTGCTGGCAGGTGACGCACAAGTTGCACAGTGTGTTAAAGTGCTGGGGCAAGCGATCAGGCTCTGTATCCAGAAGCAAATGCTGGCCTGCAGCGAAACCCGCCTGCAACGCGACGTTGACAGCCTGCCCAGCCTGGAGCACGTGCCGCAGCTGGCGGTCGCATCGGCGGCGGCAGCGACGGCGTCGACTGTCAAGCCGCCACCACTATCCAAGCAGGCCCTGGACGAGGTGTGGCGCACCATCATCCCATGCCTGGAGGCGGCAGGTCAGCCCGATAGGGGTGGTTGTGATGGAGCAGTGGTGCAGGGTGCATGGGGGGCAGGCCTGCCGGTGGGACACCAATGGGCATGTAGCATGTAGCATGGCCAGGCATGCACCTCACCCACCGCCGTGCTCGCCTTTCATCCCCTGCTCCTGTACATCTATTGTCACATGTCTACCCCCTGCAGACCTTCTCAGCGCCACGTGCCACTACCACCATCCCGAGCTGTGCAAGGTGGAGGAGGGCGAGGTTTTTTGCAACGCCACACGCAAGCTCATAGATGAGGGCAAGGCCACGGTTCGGGTGCGTTGCTTATTGCCTTGCTGCAGCTCTACCATCGCTGCCTGCTGCAGGCTGGCTGCCGTTGCTTGCTTGCTCGCTGCTCCACGGCGCCTGCTGCATGCTGCTCCGCCGGCGCTTGTTGCTTGCTGCTGCCTGCTGCCTGCTGCTCCGCCGTTGGTCCGCCGCTGCCTGCTGCCTGGGGATGTATGAAGCAGCCCACCAACTGCAATCGCATAATATGCTGCTGTACTGCAGGATGACGGTGGGCTGGAGCTCGACAGCAGCAGCGGCAGCAGCTGCCACCGCCTGCGCCAAGCGCTTCGTGACTTCCCACGTCTGTTGCCGCTGGTATGCTACAGCAGCGCGAAAAGCGGCATCCTAACCAAAGATGCTCGATCGATCATTGCGTACTTTGCAGCGTGCCCTGCCACCATGCTGGAGGCCTGCCATGAGGCCCTCGCACGCGTGGCCTCTAGCCTTGCTGGTGGCTCTGCGCTCAATGCGCCTGCGGAGCGGTGGGTTGTGTGCGTGCATGCGTGTCGAAAGAAAGCCTGACTGTCCCTTGGGCGCAGGAGAGGAGAAGGACAGGAGAATTACCTTGCTGTACATGGGCAGCGCGCGAGAGGAAGCGCGCCACATGCAGGTGCGGCCTGTGCAGCCCAGCACTGGCACCCGCCTGTGAGCGTAGCGGTGCCAGACGGGCAGCGGTAACAACACCGCAGCAGCGCATTGAAGCACAGGCAGCAGCACAGCCTTGGCTACCGCACAGCGCTTGAACCAGGGCCCAAACTTGCAGTTGATGTCGTACCACACCACCACCACCTGCAGAGCGTGCTGGACCTGCAGGCGCAACGTGGGCAACGGCGAAAGCAGCCATTCGATAGGCATGCATGCAAGCAGGTGGGCAGCCCCCCCCCCCTCCGCGCCACCGCTTGCCTGCCTGCATGGCCCCCTTGCCCGACCCTGCACCTCCAGCTGCTGCCTCTTCTTTCCATCAGCATGTACAACACGATGGCAGCATAGATATAGTGCTCGCCGGTGCCGATGTCCATCACGTGCGCCACAACGGAGTGCCGGCACATGGTGACCCCCACTGCCGTGATGTCATGCTGCGGGGGTGGAGGTGGCCAGGCCACACACTCTTAGCGGAGCTAGACATGCGAGAGGGCAGGCTTAGGCAGTCCCCACGTGTGGTTGCAGGTGGTGGGCGGGACACACACTGCAGCGCATCCCGGCAGCAGGCCACGCACCGACTTGGATGTGCGGCCAAGGACACGCGCTGCGTCGAAATCAGAGCACGCCGGGGTGTCAGCCGCCGCTGCTGTGCCCGCCGCACCGCTGGACTCCGGAAGCAGCTGGTTCACAGCCTCACCACGCAGGTAGTGCTGGCTGTGGGTGGCGGCAGCTGCACGTCGGAGGTGCCGCATTTGGCGTTGTGGCACAGGCTGAAGTTGAAATCCATGTTGATGTGCACGGGAGCGCCGTCGCATGCGGCACAGCTCGCCAGCGGGCGCTCCTCACAGCCTTGCACGCCCAGTGCGGCCAGCTTCATGGTTGCGCACTGCAGGTAGCCGTACTCCTGAGGCACAGGGGGGTTAGGGGGAGGCACAGGGAGGTGCAGGGAGATGAGGGGGCAGGGCGGCAGGCGTGAACAAGCTAAGAGAATAAGAGACAAGCCCTGCATGCTCCCCTGGCGAGCCTGGCGGGCTCCCCTGGCCCCCTCCCTGCACACCATGAGAGCTTCTCCTAGCTGCCGCTTCATGTGCTCCCAGCCCAGCGGCGCACTGCAGCCATTCAGCTCATGCTGCTTGTGCACAACTGTGGCAAGCGAGTAGACTGCTGCCGCGCTCCCAGCAAAAATCAGGCTGTCGCACAGCTGCAGCAGCTGCATGTCAAACCAGCGCCGCCCATACATGCCAGAGGTCTGCGCCACATCCCAGCTGGCATTGGGCGTCGCTGGGAAGCAACCAACAGAGAAGGAGCTGGGCGCAAACCTGCCACCGCACCCCTCCACGCGGCAGCTGCTCACGGGGACACTCAGCAGGAAGCGCCGCTCGATGCCAATGTACAGCACCTCCATTGGTCCTGCTATCTGCATGTCCGTGCCGCCACAGCAGCTGCAGCAAGGCTGCACAGCAGCCAGGCACTCCTGCAGGCTTTGGCGATGGGCTGCAATGGCTTCACGGCGAAGGGCATCGATGGCTGGCTGCTGCTCCACATACCCGCGGTGCAGGCTGCTGCGCACACCGTCCCACTTCTGCTGCCGCATTGTTGCCTCTGCGCGTTGCCAGGGGGCCTGGGCACCAGGTAAACGCTCGAAGCCGTAGCTGCTGCCGTTGGCACCACCTGCCGTTGCTGCGGCACCGCTGTCGCTGGCGTCGCCGTCTGCAACTGCTGCGCCCCAGTCCTCCCAGCCCCCATCCATGGCGCTGCTGTCTGCCTCTGCAGGCTGAGCCGCACGTAGGGAAGCCAGACGCAAGCCCCGAGTCACACGCTTGCGAGGTGGTTCCGGCGCCTTGGCCACCTCCCACCCGACATCTCCGGAAAATGGCAGTTCCAGAGGGCCGGTCCACCCCTCGTTCATCCATTCATTCATGATTGCAAGGCGGGAGGAGGCGCAGGGCGTCTGCTGCTGCTGGGGTGTTGGCTGTGGCTTCCAGGGGGCGGGGGGAGGCCGGAGAGGCCCTGGGAAGCTTGTTTTGGCTGCCTCAGAAGTTGATGAGAGCCTGACGGAGGGCCTGGCGGAAGCACATCAACCACCCTGCCGGATCAGACGTTCGGGCAGGCTCCGGCAGCACTCCCTGGCTACCGCTGTATGGGCCGGCCGTCCCCACATGATCAGCGAACGCTCCGTCCGTGCGACTTGTCCCCCTGGCCGCTCAGAGGCCTCGGGTTTCCAGGATCCCCCGCATTCGCGGAGCGTTGCTTTGTACGCCGCCGGCGGCCATGACGCTTCGCTGGGCGGCCTCTTCGCTGCTTGCCGCTCTGCTCGTGGCGACGTGTGAGTGCCCATACATGCCGCGCTCGCACGCCCCGTTGCAAGCGGATGGGCGGTGGAGCAGGGCGCGGTTTTTGCCCAAGTTCGCTCAACCCCTCCTGTCTTTGCCGCTTGCAGGCCTCGTCTTCGCTTCTGCAGATGTTGATGGGCATAGCCCGAGGTAGCAGGGTTCGTGGCTGGCGGGAAGGCTCCCAGCGCGGGGGGCAGCTGCGGCAAGGGACCTGCCGCAGCGCGTCGACGGCGATGGGGGGCGGGCACCGCAGAGCAGCAGATAGTTGGAGACGCTTGCATTGCGCTGTTAGGCTTGCATGGAACATCAGACCGAGAGCAGCTGTCCACTTGCACGAGCGGCACTTTGCAGAAGGCTGGCAGGCAGGGCTGAGCAGCATGGCATCTTGCGCCGCTCCGCTAATCGTGCGCCGCCTCCCCACCCCTTGGTGCTCCGCAGTGCCGGCGGGCGTGCATTGAAGCAGGTGCTGCGGCCTCCGCCGCCCCCCTGCCCCTCCCCACCCCCGCCCAAGCCCTCCCCGCCGCCTCCCAAGCCCTCCCCGCCGCCCCCCAAGCCTTCACCACCGCCCCCCAACCCCCCAAGCCCATCGCCACCACCCCCCAAGCCCTCTCCGCCACCCCCAAGCCCACGCCCGCCACCGCCCAGCCCGCGCCCGCCCAAGCCCTCGCCTCCGATGCGGCCCTCTCCGCCTCCCCCGCCACCCCCCAACCCATCACCGCCTCCCCCCAGGTGAGGAGTTCGCACTCGCGCTTGTCGCCAGGCAGCGTGCATGACATGCAAAGCACCCGCCGTCACGCCAGCCCTGAAAGCGCACAGATGCACGTAGCGTATGCCAGCTGTCCGCTGGGCACTGAGCGCCGTGCGCCAGCTCAGATTGCCACCCAGCAGCCATCCCGCGCGCCCTTCTTGCTTGTCACCGCCATCACGTGTACCACCACGGCTAGCCAATTCCCCCTACAACCCGCTGATTGAGTGATTGACCCCAACCCCAACCCCCACACCCACCCGGCCCCCCTTTCAAATCGTTTCTGTCCCTGCCAACAGCCCCAGGCCACCGTCGCCCAGCCCGCCCCCGCCGTGCTCGCCGCCCCCACCCCCAAGGTGAGGACGCACAAGGGCGCACTAGTGGGCACTGGTTGAGGGTGCTGGGGGGCCCTGGAAGGCAAGCAGAGGTCTCATGCGAATGGGCAAGGGGGGAGGCTGTCGCCGTGACGGTTGCAGTGAGCTGCCTTGTCAGCGGCAGGCCTGCATGTTGGGAGGCCGGGGCAGTGCATGTGCACGCAACGCCCCTGTTCGGCCAGGCCGTCCTCGTGCGCAGTGCATGCTTGCTAGCTTCCGGCCCTTTGGGCACACCTGCTGCACGTGCAACCCCGCTTCTTGCTGCAGCCCTCGCCCTCCGAGGCCCAGCCCCCCGCCGCCGCCGCCGCGGCCCACCCCGCCGCCGCCGCGGCCCACCCCGCCGCCACCCACGCCTTCCCCCCCGCCGCCCAAGCCCTCTCCCCCGCCTCCCAAGCCCTCCCCGCCGCCCCCCAAGCCTTCACCGCCGCCCCCAACCCCCCAAGCCCATCACCACCACCACCGCAGCCAAGCCCATCACCACCACCACCGCAGCCCTCTCCGCCACCCCCAAGCCCACGCCCGCCACCGCCCAGCCCGCGCCCGCCCAAGCCCTCGCCGCCGATGCGGCCCTCTCCGCCTCCCCCGCCACCCCCCAACCCACAACCCATCACCGCCTCCCCCCAGGTGAGCAGTGCACTCGCGCTGTCGCCACGCAGCGTGCACGGCATGCAAAGCATGCGACAGGGTGCGGAGCATGCCTAGCACGCGCCTGTCACGCCAGCCCTGAAAGCGCACAGATGCACGTAGTGTGGACCAGCTGTCCGCTGGGCACCGAGCACCGCGCGCCACCTCAGACAACCATCCAGCCATCCCACGCACCCTTCCTTCTTCTCACCGCCATCACGTGTACCTCCACGGCTAGTCAATGCCCCCTATAACCGGCTGATTGAGTGATTGACCCCCCACCCCCGCACCCCACCCCCACCCCCACCCCCGCCCCACCTATATAATCGTTTCTGTCCCTGCCAACAGCCCCAGGCCGCCGTCGCCCAGCCCGCCCCCGCCGCGCTCGCCGCCGCCACCCCCGAGGTGACAAGACACACACGGGCGCACTAGTGGGCACTGGTTGAGAGTGCTGGGAGAGGCTGGAAGGCCAGCAGAGGTCTCGTGCCACTGGGCAACGGGGGCAGCTTGTCGCCTTGGCGCTTGCAGTGAGCTGCATTGTCCAGCTGCAGTGCTGGAGCAGGCCTGCATGTTGGGAGGGGGGGCAGTGCATGTGCACGCTGCTGCTGCTGCCTAGCGGCGCGCCCTTGGCGCTGCTGCTGACGGTCCTACCAGTCGTAGGCTGTGCGGCTGCCAATCATTTTGGCTGACGGTGCTGCCGTCAATGCGAGGCGCTGCCAGTGCCGCTCCACAGGTTGCTGGTGGCTGCACACTGCTCAACTTCCGGAGGCGCCCCCTTCCCTTGGCTGCAGCCCACGTCCCCCCACGCCTTCGCCGCCGCCAAGGCCTCCCATGCCCCCCCTCCCCAAGCCCTCGCCGCCACCTCCCAAGCCCTCCCCCCTCCCCCGCCTTCGCCGCTCCCCCCCTCGCCATCGCCGCCACCTCACAAGCCCTCCCCCCCTCCGCCCAAGGCCGGTCAGGCGTGAGTCTCTCGCGCGCGTGTGTGTGTGCGTGTGTATGTGTGCGCCACCAACACTCAGCGGCTCACCTAGTGCAGTTTGCATTTAATCTTCAACCCGGCCGTGTCCGCAGCTGCGCATCCCCTGCGATCCCACTGGCTGCCCACCTCATTGCCCCCCCCCGTGCAGCCCCCGTCCCCCTCCGATGCCACGCCCTTCACCCCCCATCACTGGGGACAAGTGAGCAGTCAGTGGCAGTGGATGCGACCCCCTGCCGCGGCTTCCCTCAGAAGCCCCTGCCAGCAGGCCAGGCTCTGGCCAGTGTTGGCCAACATTGGCACTCGGCCGACCCCCTCAATCCTGGCCAGGCTGCCGGCTTGGCACGGGGAGCACTTAAGCAAGGAGCATGGTAGCGCGGCGCGTTGCCCCCCCGTTGCATTTCCATGTCGCCTGGACGCGCTGCCCTCCAGGGCTGGCTCCCCAGGTCGGGCATGCGCCGCTGCTGCGCGCGCCCTGCCCCCCTGGTTGTCACCACGAAAGCAATATTGCTGCGTGCATGATGGTTCACTGTATGCGCGCCCAAGCGCCTGTGTCCGCCGTGCTCCACCCCCACTTTTCCTTTCCACAATGCCCGCCTGCAGAGTACGTCGCCCCTCGTTGCTGCTTCCCTTTTGCCTCCGCTACTTGTGCGTGCAACTCACTCCTCGCTGTGCAGCCAGGCGGCTAAGGCAGGGTGTCATCCGTTGTACTCCTGCCCCCTTCACTTCAACACGTCCCTTCTTATCAAGCTCTTACCACCTCCACATGCCGTTTGAATGGCTGTGCCTTAGCGAAACGAACTTTTCAACTGCTGTAATGCATGCCATGTGACTTCAGGACACTGCAAGCTGCACAACACGAGACATCGACGGAGCACGAGACATCGACGCAGCACGAGGGGCGTCCAGCCGCCGCATGCCGCCGGGGGGCCGCACCAGCCGCTGCCGTCACTCCTGCTTCCAGGCCTCTGGCCGGTGCACCTCTCCGCTGAACAGCGCCAGCCCGCTCTCGCGGTGGACCTGCATGTGGGAAATTTGGAGTGCGCACAAAGGTGAGCATCAGGTGCATGTGCCGGGAGCAGCGGTAAATAAACAGCGCCTGGGCCGCGGCACGCTGGGGCCTTGGGCAGTGGGCCGTGCCCGTGCATGCAGCATGGCCGTCTTGCCCGCCACTTGCAAGCCCAGCAGCAGGCAGCCATACATGCAGGGGCAGGCGCTCGGCTGCACCACGGAAAACGCAAAGGCAGAGAAGCAACATGGAATGCAACATCCGCGTACCACTGCAAACACAAAGGGTCGGTCAAACCGCAGCTCAATCTCCTCCCTGCAAGGGAAAAGGAACCGAAGATGTGGGAAAGAAGGTACCGTAAATGTATGTCAGCTAAGCAGGCATTTGGGCATACAACGCCACAGCGGCGATGCCGATGTCTGGCAGGAACCACGGCGCCGTCAGCGCCCTCCGGCACAGCCGGCGACCTGCGCCCGCAGCCGCATCCTGCACGCGCGGCCAGCCTGCATGTCCGGCTGGGGCGCCGGCAGACCTTGGCAGCGGCATCGCTGCCCGCATCATCACCACCGCCGTCGCCGCCGCCGCCTCCGTCCCCGCTTCGTCGACCTACACGCGAGCGGGCGCAGGTGGGCATGCAGGCGGCAGGAGCAGGTGAGAAGGTGGGTGGAAGCTACGAGGCAGCTCACGTTTGAGGCCGGAACGCGGCCACCTCTTGGACCGCCACAGCAGTCGCGGCCGCAGTTTTGGTGCCGCTCTCGTCCACCTGCGGGCCCGCAGGGCAAGCAGAGCCGCGGGAGCAGACAGCTTCAGCCGCAGCCGCCCCCAAGCGCAGCCCAAAGCAACTTCCGAGCGTGCAGCCAGCATCAGCGCCCGGTGCCCCTTGAGAGCCACTGGGCCTGCTCCCACCGCCAAAGCGCCCCAGCAGGGCGCGCAGGAGAGCTGCAAATCTACTTCCCGCCTGCAGCACACAGCGCTGCACAGCAGCCAGCATCTGCTTCCGCCAACACACAGCACCGCTCAGACCAGCAACACCCGCCGCACCTTGGCAAAGACTTTGTGGATAACTGCCGACACATAGAGGTCGTCCACAGGCGTGCCGCCCTTGGTGGTGGCCATCTGCAGCGGTGCATGGGACGGGCCACATGCCTGGGCCGGCGTGAATGGCGGCATGGAGGCAGCGGGCGACAGCAGGGACGAGCTGGCCCGGGGGCACCGCTCTCTTTGGCGGCGCCCGCCTGCGCTGGTGCGGCAACATGTGGGAGTCAGGGAGAACGCCGAGGCGGCCAGCACTGCCTGCTGCCTGCTGCGCACAGCTCAGAGAACCGCGCACCTTGGTGACGTCTCCGGGGCTGAAAGGGCGGGTGATGCCCAGCGCCTGCAGCGCGTCGTTCAGCGTCGCGCCAAACTCCACCTCAAACCTGGGGGAGGGAGGAGCAGGGCGGGGTGCGAGGAGTGAGCAGGAGGGGCCTTGCAAGTAGGGTTGGTGCTGGCACCGCCACTGCACTCACCCTACCTATGGGCATACCTGGGCAGCAGCACTTTGACATCTGCATTTGGGACATGCCAGGCGGCGGAGCCTTCGCCGGCGCCAGGCAGGCGCACGAGCAGCTGCAAAGGGGGCAAAGGGGGCGGGGCGGGTGTGGATGGAGGAAGTGCGCTGAGAGCTGCGCGTTAGGGGGGCAGGCGACGGGCCAGGCCGGGGCTGTCGGGTAGAAGCGTCGGCAGCTGCGCAGGCGCGGCGAGGCGGGACGAACAGTCTGGGGCAACACGACCGGAGCATGCATGCAGCCACGCGTCGCTGCCGGCAGCTACGTCGAAGCTCACCGCCTGGCGGCAGGCGGCCAGCGCCTGCGTGAGCGGTACCACCCCTCCAGACGTGGCCAGCCCACGCTGCCCTCCCTCGGCGGCCTCCCCGCTCAGCTGACCGTGCGGCATCGCCGCCACGGCTGCGGGAGGGGCAGGGTGATAGCACAGCAGCAGAGTAGCGGTCGTGGCAGCTGCCTGCCTCTGATCCAGGCAGGGAGGCAGGGAGGGAGGGGGCGGCAGGCTGGGTGGACCATTGCTGAGCTCCGCTGTGCCAGCTTGGGCAAGCAGCAAATCGCCATGCGGCAACCGGCCTGCAGCGCACCATAGTACTCTCCGCCTTTGTAAGGAAGTTGCACTGCGGCGCAGTCGAAGGAAGCGTCGCCCACCTTCGCTGGCAGCTTGGCTATCTGCCGAGGGCGAGGGGGGCGGGGGGCCGAGTTCAGCACAGCAGCCGCGCTGGGCGCACATGCATCTCTGCTGGTGGTGCCCCACATGCAGCGGCCGCTGCAGGGCGTGCTCGTGCGTGCAGCGCCCCCGGCTCGCCTGCACTGCGGAGCGCCCCTGGTATGTTTGGAACATGGCGGCAACCGACAGAGCAGGCTCGCCGTGTTGGAGGGGGTAAAAGTCCATGGGGTGAGTGCTCTGCCTGCACATCCGGGCGCAAGGGCAAAGAGTTGGCCCGCGGGCAGCCTCTCGCAGCGCAGCTGCTGGCGGCGACATGCTGCCGCGTCACGCAGCCCCAGCCACCAGAGCGGGGGCCCACCACACGCAGGCAGGCAGCCCACCCCTCACTTCTTAAACGGGTGCTCCCAAAGGCCTTTGAAGTATACTGCGTTCACCAGAATAAGGGTGGCCTTCAACCACGAGTGGAGGGATGGATCGCTGACGACTGGGGAGGAACAGGCGGCAGGCAGCTCGCCAGCAGCTGCACATGGCGCAGGCAGGCGGGGCTGCGGGCGCCGCCGTTTGTTCGCACCTGCGCTGCGACGTCTTCGGTCACGATGCTCTGAATCTTGTCCCTCGTCTCCTGGGCCACCCACTGGTTCACCGCCGCCGCGCCCGTCAGCGGTGCAGCCAGCGCGTCAAAGGCGCCGCGCAGCGCCTCGGCAAAGCCCGGCTGCAAGGGGGGGAGGCAGGGGAGGTGCGCGGCGGTGGTGGTGGGGGGGCAGCACAGACCACGTGCGCAGTGCAGAGACTCTTCCCTGGGCTGTGCACGGCAGGGAGTGGGCGGAGACAGCCAACCCTCGGCCCCTCGCTGTACTGTCCCATTTGTGATGCCCTCCCCTCCCCTACCGCTCTGCACCCGCCTGCAACGCTTCTTTCGGCTCTCCCTGCTCTGCTCTGCACGGCGCAGCACCATGCACACGCTGTGCCCCTCTCACCTGCAGCGCGTACTTTGCGTTCACCCACACGCTGTTGGCATCGCTGACGGTCAGGTCGTCGGATGGGGGCTGCACGGGTGCGTGGGCGGGTGTGTCGCATGCTGCTGCTCTGTACCATTGTACGCTGTGCCAAGCCGTCGTGCACTGCCGCGCTACAGCCGCCTCTCGCGCCGCATCGACCACGCCCACTGCCAGCGCGCCTCTGCCCCGGCAGGCCAGCGCACAGCAGGTGCAGCGTCAGCCTGCTCAAAGGGTGCACCCGAGGGCGTACCTTGACCAGGGAGATGCTGAGCCATCGCAGCGCCGAGTTGAGCTGCTCCAGGGGCTGGCTGTCGGCGGCCGCTGAACCACGTGCGTACACAGCAGCCTGAGGTGGCGGCCACGGAGCAGCGGGGTGTGCGTTGTGCAACGTGCAGAAAAATCGGGGCCCGCAGAAGGACACACGCAGAGCGTGCCGCAACAGCAGGCCTACGCATGCGCACACCCTGCCGTGCAGCGCTGCGTCTTCACGGCCCACCGTCCCTTCCCAACCCCCTCTCCCAAGTTGCGGCACCTCCCAAGTTGCGGCACCTGTAGCTGGCAGAAGGACTCCCCTCCCGGCTCCACCCCATTCAGCAGCATGCCCAGGGCCTGCGCGATGCCGTAGGGCGACAGGAACAGGCCGGCGTGCTCCCCAGGCTTGGCCTGCCGAGACGGCGCGACGGGGTGTGTGTGTGGGGGGGGGGGGCCGGCGGCGGCGGTTGGGCAGAAATCCGCGGTACGTCGGCATGTGACGACGCACCCTCGCGCCGTGCAGGCTAGAGCGCACAACAACACACATGCCCCCAACGGGCCGTCTCCACAGCTCATGCGCGCTCCCTCACCTCTGCTGCCAAGCGGTCGAAGAGCTCGCTGCCAAAGGCGTTGACGCTGGCCGCCAGGGCGGCGGACGGTGCGCCGCCACCGGCGTGGCTGGCGGCGGCTCCCATGGTGGCGCTGTTGCCGAGGCCCTGCGCTGCTTGAGACTTCACCTGCACGTGCAAAGGTCGGTGTTCGGTGGTCTTGCACGCAGCTGCGCAGCTGCGTGAGAGACCACGAGACGCGTACTCACCTGCCGGCCCGCTAAACCTGCTGTGGCAACGAGCAACGCGGCTGCCAACACCCCACGGGTGGTGATCGAGGGGCGGAAAGGGGTCAGGGGCCGAGGTCTGTGAGTTGCGCTGGGCAAGCTGGGCATGCCCGAAAGGGGTTGTTGAGCGTCCTGCAACCTTTGTGGTGCTGACGACTCAATCGAGCGGGGCGACCAACGCAAATAAGGGCTGTTTGTTGCGGCACATGCCACGTCGGATACATGCCGGGGAACGCCCAAGTACAGGCTTGCTGCCGCGTGCCGCAGACTCAGGCAGCACTCCCACGTGTTGGGTGCGTTCGTAGCGCGGCGCCAGGGCAAGGTCTTGCTCCCAACCACCGCCGCTGGCTACTCGTCTGTGCAGCCGGCCAGCCGGGCCATGGCGGACCAGGCGTTTGACGTAATGGGGGCTGGCTCCCTTACGGCGGGCCAGGTGCGCGCGGCAACCAACACGCGTTGAATCGGGGGGTGCCTGCACGGCGCGGGCTCTGCAGGCGGCCGAGTATAGCGCCCTGCATTGCGAATGTGATGCAATGCACAGTGCACGCGTGGCGAGCCCACCGGCCCACTTCCCCCTCGCTTGCACCCCCTCTGCTGCAGGTGGCCTGCCTGGCCGCCTACGCCACAGCCGTGGTGCTGTGGGTGTGGTCCGAGTATCTGAACTACCGCCACAAGCACGCCAAGTGCGCCGGGGCTGGGGTGGCAGCGGCGGCGGCAGCTACGCCGCCAACCGGCGGCCCGGCGCGCTGGTTGCTTTGCGAGCCTCTGCACCCACGCTGCACCCCTCGCTGCCGCCGCGTCTGTGCCTGCAGGAAATCACAGACGCACGCGCGCGCCGACTCGTCTGGCGGCGATGCGGAGGGCAAGCCGCTGCTGCCGCTGGGCGGGCCAAACGGTGCGCTCCTCGACGTGGAGGCGACCACCGGCGGCGCAGCACCCACGACGCCCGCCCCCGGCGCAGACCTCAACGGCAAGCCCAGCTACGCGTGGACTACGTCCGCCTTCTACCGCTGCCTCATGCTGGAGGAGGAGGCGCTGCTGGCGTGCCGCGAGCCGCTGCGCGCCGCGGTCGAGTTTGGCACCATCATCGCCTGGTTTTACGTCGCCGACCGCACGGGCATCATCGCGCCCGGCACCAAGGTGCACGCGTGGGGAGATGGGCGGTGTTGTGTGTGAGGGGAGGTGCAGGCGAGAGGGCAGCCTGGACGGCAGTTGGCGGGCGCGGCGCGTGCGTGCGCATGGGCGGCCGCCGCCGCTGCTCGGCCTTGCTCTCGGACACGACATCACCGTCTGCAAACACGCATTGACCCGTGCGCTGCAGAGCTACACCCGCGACATCTTCCTGTTCATCTTCCTGGTGCTGACCGCCGTGGCCGCGGGCTACTCGATGAAGCAGCACCGCACGCTGCTGCTGCACCGCACGCAGACCGAGGAGTGGAAGGGGTGGATGCAGGTGCGGCCAGGCGGGGCAGCGGGCGGCGCAGCGGATGGCAGCAGCAGCGCAGAGGAGCCTCAGAAACAGCAGCGGTGGCGGCAGCAGGCGGCGGGGCGGGCGCGGCGGATGGCAGCAGCGGATGGCAGCAGCGGAGCGCGCGCGCCGACCCCGAGCCCCTGCTCTGCCGCTGCCGCCGCAGGTCCTCTTCCTGCTCTACCACTACTTCAACGCCAAGGAGATTTACAACGCGATCCGCGTGTTCATCGCGGCTTACGTCTGGATGACCGGCTTTGGTGGGTGGGTGCTGCAGCCGTCGGGGTGCAGCTGTCGGGGCACCCGTCGGGGTGCGCGCCGGCAGCGCTTCCAGCTGGGGGCCGCGGGCGTGCCCGCACGGCCTGCGGGCGCCTGTCCTCCTGCTCGCCCGCCCCTCACGCGTCCTCTTGCACCGTTTGTTGCTGGCAGGCAACTTCTCCTATTACTACCGCACCGCCGACTTTGGCATTGGGCGGTTCAGCCAGATGATGTGGCGCCTCAACTTCCTGGTCCTCTTCTGCTGCCTGGTGCGCGACCAAGGGAGGGGCGGCGCGGGGCAGCCGCTCGACCCGCGTTGCGCAGAACACGCGTCTGCCTGTAGATGGTTGCACCGGTGACAGCTGCGGCGGCAGCAGCAGGCACTGCAGCGGCGGCGGTGCGTCCTTGAGTGCGGTTGGCGCCGCCTGCTGGTGCCTGGTGCGTCTCCACTGACACACGCCTCCTGTCTCGTTGTTCCCCTGGGCTGCCGCCGTGCAGGCGTTGAACAACAGCTACATGCTGTACTACATCTGCCCAATGCACACCCTGTTCACGATTCTGGTGTACGCAGGTGCGTTGCCGCTGCCTTTTTTACGTGCTTTAAGCTAGAAATCCAAAGTTCAATGCAGCCACTGCTGCCTTTGCTACCCGACGTACGGCGCCGCGGCCGCATCGGCACCGCCGCGGCCCTGCCGCACCGCGGCACCACCCCCGTTTTGAGCACGGCGCTCCACTTCACGCCTTAATTAAGCCCGCCCGCGGCACTCTGGTCGCGAAATCGAGTTCGCCGCATGCCGGCCGGCGCCGCCCTGCTTGTTTCGTACCGCTGTACTTGGAAGCGACAATGCAGGGCTGAATGCCCACACTTGTATTCCACCTGCGCCGCCGCCGCCCACCTGCTTGCTGGCCCCGCACCTTCGCACAACTCTCGTTCCTGCAGCCCTGGCCATTGGCTCCCGCTACAACAAGAGCGACCTCGCGATATGGCTGAAGATCGGCGCCTGCTTCCTCACCGTCTTCATCCTCTGGGACCTCAAGTTCAGTGAGTGCTGGGGACCTGCGTGCATCGTGCACAATGGAAAGGCGGTATGTCCGCCAGCCTCCGACCCGGGCTGTATGTGCAGGCACGGCGGGCAAGCATGTGGCGGTAGGCACCCGCATGCGGCCGTGGCCAGCATCTCGCCCACCACCTGCCAACCTCCCTGCTGCGTCGTGTCGCCGCCGCCGTCGCTGCTGCCCACCCCTTCGCCACCAACCTGTGCACTCAAAGTGTTGCCTTCGCCGCCGTCCCGCTTGCCCCCGCCCCCCCGGCCCGGCTGCCGACCTCCACACGCCACCGACCTCCCCCCCCCGTTTTCAGTCTTCTACGCCCTGTGGACCCCCTTCATGTTCCTCATGGGTTACTCCGACCCTCGCCGCCCCGCCAGCGACCACCTGTATGGTGCGAGTGGGGGCGAGCTGGGGGTGCACGGGCAGGGCTGGGCCGCCCTGGGATGTGCAGGGCCGGCACGCATGTGCAGAGGGCCGCTGCGCAGCCGAGCCTGGAGTGCACGAGCCTGGCTCCAACCCACCCGTCGTGCTGCAGAGTGGTTCTTCCGCTCATCCCTGGATCGCTACATCTGGATCTACGGCATGATCTGTGCCTTTGTGCACCCCAAGTGAGTCGCTTGTGGCCATCGAGCCCGGTGAAGGAGTCGGGCCTGCAGGCAGGCGGTGCGACGGAGGCCAAGCGACTGTTCCCCCTTCTGACTCCCTGCCCTCCCCTCCCCTCCCCTCCCTGCCCTCCCTGCCTCTCTTCCTTGCCCCCCCCCCCCCCAGGATTGAAAAGTTCCTGCAGGCGGTGGATGCGATGCAGCCGATGCGGCGGCGCGCCATGCGCGCGGCGCTCGTCGCCTTTTGGAGCGGCGTCGGCTACGCCTGGTACTCGTACATCTACCTGCTGCCCAAGGTGCGGCGCGACGCTGCCGCCGCCGCCGCCGCCGCCGCCTGTCGACCAGCAGAGTCGCCGTGTGGTCGAACCAGCCTGCGACCGCGCGCCGGCGGCGGCTTGGGGTTGGGGCGCTCAACCGCAGCGGCAGCGGCACACGACGCCCGGGTGTGCAGCAACGGTGCCGCCCACCCCAGAGGGCCTTGCTGAGCAGCCTGTGCCTCGCCATCTTCCTTGCAGGTGGAGTACAACAAGGTGCACCCGTACACCTCTTGGATCCCCATCACCGGTGCGCCCGCCTGCGCGCTGTCGTCGGGCGCCAGGAGCAGGGGCGTGGTGCAGGGCGGCACGGGCTGCAAAGCCGCGCAGCGCAGCGCAGCCGCCGCGCCTGTTGCAGCCCACGCTGCGCCCTGGCCTGCCACCCCGCTGTGTTTGTCGTTTCGCGCCGCGCATCGTTCCTGTCCCCGGCTTCCTTCATCACGCTGCCTTTCTTTCCCCGGCTGCCTTCATCAATGCAGTGTTCTTCATGCTGCGCAACGTGACACCACCCATGCGATCCTTCTCGATGAGCCTCTATGGATGGCTGGGCTGCATCACGTTGGAGACGTGTGAGTGCTGCCGCTGTGCCCTCCTCCTCGTGCGTGCATGCATCCGCCGGTCCCACACCTGGCTGGGCGGGTGGGCACCACCCCCCCGCCCGGCCTTGCCCGTTTCTGGCTGGCTCCAACCGAAGCAACTGCTGCCCCCCCCCCCCCCCCCCCCCCGACGCCCCCTGAACAGACATTGGACAGTTCCACACCTGGCTGCTCTGCAAGCGGCCCGACGGCCAGCCCATCTACCTGCTCACCCTGCTGCCTGGGTACCCGCTGCTCAACTTTGCGCTCGTCACAGCAAGTGAGTGTGGGCTGCAGCTTGGTACGTGCGGAAGGGCGCGCCCCTGACCCCGGCCCGGCATGGGAGGTCCAGAGCCGGAGAGTGAGTGTGGGAAGAGCTGCCGCCGGGCGCGCCGGGCACGCCGCGAGCGTGGCCCTGCCCACCGCTGCTCATGCAGCTTGATGGAGCCGGCCACGTGCGCGCGCTGGAGCCCCAGCATGGCAAGCCCCCCGAAGGTGTGCCCACCGCTCCTCTGATCCCCTCCCCCCTCGCTCCCCCCCTGCCCCACAGTCTACGTCACGCTCTCGCATCGCCTGTTCATGACCACTGGAAGCCTGAAGGACGCGGTGGTGAGCAGGAGGGGCCAGGGTCGGTGCGGCGGCAGGGGGTTTCGGGAAGGGTATGAGGTGGCTGTGGGCAGGCATGGTAGTCGCCCCCTGCGTTCGCGTCGTCCAGCGGGCAGCTGCATGCGGCACGACAGCTGTCACTGTCTTCCAGCCACTAACGTCCCTCCACGGCTGCTCCCTCCCCTGTCCAGGTGCCGCACGACGACAACCGGCTGCTGCTGCGCAACGGGCTGATGATGGGGGTGGTGGCGGCGGTGGCGGGCTGCTTCGGGCTGCTCATGGTGGAGGCACACAAAATGCTGGCGCCCTGACGCGCGCGCTGTGGTCACGTCCGAGCAGGCAGGCACGCGCCTGCGGCTGCGTTCCCCCGAGCGGCCCGCCCTGGCTGTGGCGCTCGGCACACAACCGCCCCCTTCTACGCAGGCATGCACGGACCGCATGCCTGCCTCCCGCCATGTGCCTGTCTCCATTTTCCCTTGCGGCCTCGGCCCGAGCCACGGCCGGCCCCCTCCTGTACACTCGCTCGTCTCCTGCTGCTCCACTCTGCCCCGCTCCCCGTTGCTGCTGGTGCCCCTCCCGTTTGCGCACAGCCCTTTAATGTCGCTGCTCTCCCTCCTGCTGACAACCGCCACACACATGTGACCGCCCCCTAACTGCAACTGACTGCAACTGACTCGCTGCGGTCCGCCACTCGAGCAGTGAAAGCGCGGGGTAGTTGGCCGCAGGTGAACGTGGCGCACACAGCAGCACGCCTGCCACCCATCATGTTGATGCTCACTCAGGTGCTGGGCATCCTCGCTGGCAGCTCCAGGAGGCACCTGTGAGGGGGCAGTGTGCCTGGCGGCGCTCGAACGGTGTGAGCCGCTACGGCGACCACACGTGGAAGGCGCGAGATTGTGTGATTGCGCTGGGTTGATATTTACACTTGAATGACAAGAGTGAATAAGGGGATGCGGAGCCTGGATCCAGCAGCCTGGAAAGCCACTTGCCGCCGCTCCCATACAGCAGCTGCTGCTTGAGGTCTGCTGCAGCTTGCGCATGCCGCACACAGGTGCGCCGCCGCCCGGCTTGCCGCCGCCGCCGCCGCCGTCGCTGCCGCCGCCGCTGCCGCCGCCGCTCCTGCCAGCATGTGCAGCCTACCACTTGCCCCCGCGTTCCCACGTGTAGCAGTCGCCTGTGGGCTTGGCCCCCTGCTCCAGCACCTTGGTAATGCTGTCGAGGTCGGCTGCAGGAGGGGCGGCGGCAGCGGGGCAGCGCGCCACACTCAGCGGCGGCAGCCGCGGCAGCGGCAGCGCGGAGGCTGCAGAGCATGCGGGCACGGCACGGCAACGCATGCGCGGCACCAGCATGCATGAGAAGCACTCGGCCCGGCACACAACCGGGAAGTGAACAGGTCACAAGGCACTGACAACTGCACTCCAAACCGTGAGAGCCCCCCTTGTGCTCGCCAGCCCGTCAGCACGCATTCACGCCAGCTACAGATGGGCCAACAGCAACAAAAACCGGACCCTTGGCTGACTGACCCTGGTCAAGCTGGAAAGAGAAGATTTTCTCGTGGTCGGCCACGTGGGCGGCGTTGCGCGCGCCGATGATGACGCCCGCCACCTGCAGCAAGCAGGCAGAAAAGGCAGCAGAGTCGCAACTGATGCCATTGTTCACCACTCGTGGGAGGTACGGTGTGCGATGTGGGTGGCGTGGCATGCACAGCTGCTGGTTCCGGGCACACCGTCAGCAGCTGGGGGCCGGGCGCTCTCCTGCGCCAGCCACACATGCACCCCCCTTGCCTGCGGCCGGTCCAGCACCCATCTGCTGGCCACGTCAGCAATTGTCACGCCGTGCTTCTGCGCGACGCCCGACAGCGCTTGCAGCAGCGACTGGGCAGAGAGGCAGCAGAGGGGGCGGCACAGTGCTAGCGTTTGCATGACGCAGGGAGCGCAGCGGCGCGTGCGGCAGGTATGACAGCGCATGGTGCAGCCCGGTGTGCGCGGAAGGGGGAGCAGCAACGGTTGCAGCACCGGCTGGGGTAATGTGGGCGGCAGCTGCGACAGCCGCAGCACGTGCACCAGCGGGGTGGCAGCAGCAGCGGTGGCCAGAGGGGTGGCAGCAACGCTATCACAGGCAGCAGCAGCAGCAGCGGCGGCGGCGGCGGCAGCAGGCACCGACCTGGAACCACTCCCAGCCGCCAGCCTGGCCGATGACCGACGCATACTTGGACTTGGAGTAAGTGTCGATCTTGATGCTGGCAAAGGGTGCACGCGCGGAGGGTGCATGTGCTGAGGGGTTGGAGCGCGGCAGGGATGCACAAGCCAGCAAGCCAGCGGCGACGCAGGGGCCAGGGAGCCGCGGCGGCCCTCGTGCGACCCACCTGACGCGGAGGCATGCATATGTTCAACACGTACAACACGTACAACACGTTCATGCACTCACGATCACTCGTACATTATCATCAACAGTCATCATCAACGTCATGTGTTCAATCAAACATGCTTTCAACAACTGGCGAAGCTCACTCGGAGGGCTTAGCGCCCAGGTACTTGTCCGTCAGCAGGCCGCCAGCCAGCACGCCGTACGGCAGCAGCTTGACGTCGTTCTTCTCGCAAAAGGCCGCCATGGGGCCCACCTCCGGGCGGCGGTCCAGCAGGCTGTACTGCACCTGCACCAGCGCAGAAGGGGGGGGGGGGGGGGGGGGGGGGGCACGCACGCATGCGCCTGCTTGTGCCGGAGGCCCCCCTGGCCCGGTTGCGGGGCTCGCGCGGCGCGTGCATCCGCCTGCCGACACAAATGGCACGGCACACAACCGCAGAACCCACCTGGTTGTTTTGCCCCCCCACCTGGTTTGAGGCACCCACCTGGTTGTTTGCGATGGTCACGCCGGCGTCAACAAACTCCTGCAGGCGCGGCACATCGAAGTTGGTGGCGCCCACGTGCTTGATCTTGCCCTTCTTCTGCGGCACCAGGGCGTGACACACAGGGGGGGAGCGGTGGGGTGGGGTCAGCGTAGGCAGCGGTGAGCGGGTGAGGCAGGCTGTGCTTCATGGGCGCCCACGCGCTCGACCTTGCCCTTCTTCTGCGGCAGGGTGTGACAATCGGGTTTCATGTGGTTGTGGTTCCAAAGATGGGTGGGCTTGCCGCCGTCCCGCCTCCCCCACGCTCGCCGCCCCGCTGCCCCGCACGCGGCGCGCCTGCAGCGCCGCAAGGTTCTGCGCGGCTGCCACGTAGTTCTTGTTGCTGTAGTCGTGCCAGTAGAACTGCGCCGGTGGGGGAGCGGGTTGTGCTGGGAAGTTATTGCTTTACTGCAGTCTACACACGTCGTTGTGGCGAATCAGTAGAGTGACTTGCTAAAGTGGAGGGCGATCATGGTGTGGTTGCACGGCTGGCCCCAGCGCGTGCCCCCCCCTCCCCCCCCCCCCCCCCCCCCCCCCCCCACGCCCGCCCGCGCGCCTGCACCAAGTCGAGGCTCTCCAGTCCCAGCCGCTGCCGGCTGGCGTCAATGCACTGCGCCGACGCGTAACGAGCGGAGGGGGGCCAGGGTGAGCAGCACGAGCAGCGGAAGAGATGCAGGCGGCCGCTCAGCGGTGGCAGCAGCGCCGGCAGCAGCAGAATCGAAACCAAATCAACATCACCAGCAGCAGGTGCTGCAGCGATACAAGCCGGCAGCAGGGAAGGGAGGAGCGAGAGCCAGCTGCAGCCGCGGCAGCATGGAAAGTGAAACAGTGGGAGCTGCGGCAGCGGCCGCGGCAGCACAGAAGGGGACAGCAAGCGCAGCAGCAGGGGCCGCCTTGCCTGCTCGACGTGGCGCGGGTCCTTTGCCTGCCGCATCGAGTCTCCGAAGCAGCAGAACTTGGTGAGCACCTACGGATGTGGGGTTGCGGGGGGTTGGTGGTGGCAGGTTGGTGGTGGCAGGGGGGAGCAGGAATCGGAGAGCACGGTGGTTGGGCGCACGCTGTGCGGCAGCCGCCTGCGGGGGCATTGGGTCGGGAGGGCGGTTGGCGTATGGACACGCCGAAGCAGAACCCTCGCACCGCACCTCCCTTGTCGTGCCCTGCCGGGCGCACGCCCCCTGCCCCTGGCGCCCCCTCACCTGCACGTTTGCCTTTTCGGCTTGGTGCGATGCCAGGTAGCGACCAATCAGGGACTCGGAGGGCCCGTAAATGTCGGCTGCGGAGGGGAGGAAGGGGGGAACACTTCAGGGGCACCGTTGCATTCCTGCTCCAGCTGCTCGTGGCGCTCGTGGCCAGTTGGCGACTGGAGCTCACATGTGGTGCGACCGGCACCTCTGGTTCCCTCCCCGCGACAGGCACCTGTGTCGAACGTGGTTATGCCCGCGTCGACAAACGGCTGGAAGTCGTCCACGGCTGCCTGCCCCGAGGTCCTGTCGGAGGCGCGGTCGCCCGTGTGGCCCCCGCTCAGCTGCCAGCAGCCCTGCGGGCAGCGGTTAGGACAGCAGGCATGCACGAGATCATGGGAAAGCACTCGTCAACAGCTTCTAGTGGTGACGGCAAGCGGAGAGGGTGGCAGGCGCGTGCGCAGCCCAGCGTTCAGCACCGAGCAGAGGCGACAGCGTGCGGCGACGCGTGCGCTCGTACCTTGACCACGCGGCTAATCCCCAGGGCAGGTGCAAGCTCCGCGCGGGGGATGGCTGAGGGCTTGCGTGCAGGCCCTGGCGCTGCTGCTGCTGGCTCGCCGGTCTCCATTGGCGTGGGGCCCTCCGCTGCCGCCATCGCTGGCCGACCAGCGGCGCCGCCGCCCGTCGCTACAACGCCCGCGGCGGTGAGGAGGGCGCGCCTGCGGGAGGGCGGCGCCTGCGGGAGGGCGCGATCGGCGGGCTGTGTGGCGCCCGCGACGTGCCTGGGAACGCGCCGGGCCTGCGCAACCGGCCAGCGGGAGGCGACGGGAGCGCAGGCTCGCATCACACGGGCGCTGCAGACGAGCTCTCAAGGTCGCTACAACAGCGAGCGCACGCCTGATGACGCCGCCGACAGCCCCCTTGTGGCCGACCACTCCGCCTGCTGGCCTCACACACAGCACGCCAGTCGATGCTCGTTTGCAGCCCCCAGGCGCTCACGCGTTGCTGAATACACCTCGTCCGTGAATTCAATCAATTGATGTGCGCTTGCATGCTGCAGGCGCCGCTGCTGCCCACACCGCTCCCGCTCGTCTCTCCTGGCCGGTGACGGCGCTCAGCATCCTGTCAACCGATTCTTAGCCGCCCACCCAGCCGCCTGGGCATGCGCCTGTGGCTGGGGCGGGCGTCTATGGCGGCAGTGGCGGCGGCGGCACCTGCCGCCGGCCCGCAGCTGAGCAGTGCCTCCAGCCACGCCGGCTCCCCAGGGGCACTGTGGCAGCAGCGGCGGCATAGACCTTCTGAGCTGCAACGGCGCTGCCTGGTGGTGGAGGTGAATGCACGCGATGGCAAGCAGCGGCGCAAGCCGCAGCCGCGCGACGGCGACGGCAGCAGCAGCGGCAGCGACGAGGTGCGGTGTGCTGGGGTGCTGGTGGCTGGTTTGGTTCCCTCGCTGCCTGCTTGCCTGTGCTTTGTGCCGCTCGCCGGCAGCAGCCCCAGGACACGCCACGTGCACATGCCAACTGCAACACGGTTGTAGAGCACCGCTGTCCAGTTGGTGGGGCATGCAGGCTCACCGTCGTGCCATTGGCTTGCGATGCGTCCCGCAGGACATGCAGCAGCGCTCGCAGCCGGCGCGGCGGGTGGACCAGCACAACGGCATGCCCGTCAAGCTGCAAATAGATCTCAGCAAAAAGTGGAAGAAGTACGAGCGGGAGCAGGTGCGCAACCAGGATTCCCGTTGCTGGGGAGCGGCGCACAGTTCTGCGAGCCTGCCGCAGCGCAGGCCATCGCCACCTGCCGCACTCGTCATGTGCCGTGGTGCTGCCCCAACCCCCTGTCCTGCCACTGTCGCAGAGCGCCGGCTACCGCAAGCCGCCGGTGCCGCAGGCCTACCGTAAGGACACACTGGACACAGTGGAGTTCAAGCAGTGAGCGTTGGTGCTGCTGCTCCTCCCGCCGCCGCTGCTGCCGCTGATGCTGCGGTTGTAGCTGCTTTTGCTTTTGCTAATGCCTGATGTTGGTAACTCATGGCGGTGTCTGCTGGTGGTGATGGGCGCCGCTTCTGCTGCGCCGCCGCCGCTGCCGGCCACATGTGTGGGCAGGCAGTGTTGCGATATGTGCATGCCTGTACCCCGCATGTTGCTCCCTTGCTGCCGCCGCCGCCAAACGCCGGCTCGCCGCCCCACGCGCCCGCTGCACGCCGCAGGGCACGGGCGGCGGCAGAGGCGGCAGCGGCAGAGGCGGCGAGGCAAAAGTCCGAGCTGGTCACCCTGCAGCAGATGTTTGGCTCGGCTGCAGCGGACAGACAGAGCCTCACGGCGCAGCCGCTGGGGGTCACGCTAGTCGACGGTCACAACTTCCTGAACAAGGCAAGATGTGCTGTGCCGTGACGTGCTGTGCTGTGGTAGTGTGCTGTGCTGCGCTGCACTACATCGGTGCTGCTTCTGCTTGCCAAACCCGGGTGCAGGGTGCATGAGAGGGCTGGTGGGTGTTGACGTTAGTGATGCACACATTGTACATACACGAACCTATCTACGTACTGCGCATTGGTATCTACATTTTGTCCGCTGTGCTGCACTGCGCTTCGTGCGCTGGCAATGGCATGCAAGGGTGCACGCACACGTGTCCGTGCTCAGGCAAAGACGGTGCTCCGCGCTCTGCCCCGCCTTCCTGCCTTCCAACCATGTGTGCAAGCCCCCCCCCCCCCCCCCACACACACACACACACCGGCTCCAACCCTTTCGTGTTGTGCAGTGGGCCGCTGACAGCGCGCGAGTAGCGGACCTGATGTGTGGCGACGGAGTGGAGGGAGGTCTGGAGGGCGCGCGCGAATACCTGATGCGCCAGCTGGACGTCTACGGGTGAGTGCCGGCTGGGCAGCTGCAGCACCCCCCCTCGTGCCACGCACGCGGCGTCGCCCAAGCCCTTGTTGCCTGCCGGCGAGCGATGCAGGCCCCTGTTCCCTGCCTCCCTTGCATCGTGTACCGTACCGTACCGTATCGTACCATACCGCACCGTACCGTACCGTACCGTGGGTCTTGCACCTTGCTTGGTTCACGACATGCGCGACATGCGCGACATGCGGAGGTCCGCCCAAGCCAGGCATGCGCATGTGGTGCTCGACGCAATGTGCCGTGCCGTGGGCAAAGCAGAGGGCAAGAGCATTCCATTGGCGCGACCTGCCCTTGGCTGCACCCCCCCCTGCTCACAACGCAGCATTGCTCAAGGCATGTTTGTGCATGTGGTGTACGATGCCATGACCCAGGGCCAAGACTCGCAGGCCAGCCAGTGGGGCATGCTCGGTGCGCTGGTGTGCGGCGACACTGCCACGCGTTGGAGTAGCGCGGGCTAGCTTGGGGTGGCACACGCGGGCGCTGCGCTTGCAGGGGCAGCCTGCACGCGTCGGTCCCACTCTGCCCCTCCGCGACAACCCCGGGTGCTGCTGCAGTCAGTTTCGCGAGCAAGGACGAGGCAGATACGGTCATCAAGGAGCTCGCGCAAGAGTATGCCAACAAGGGCGTCTCCAAGGTGCTGTTTCTGCTGTGTATGCTGGCTGGCTTCGCTGCGTATGCTGGCTGGCTTCGCTGCGTATGCTGGCTTGCTTCGCTGTATATGCTGGCTTGCTTCCGCCAGGCTTTAAAGCACTCACGTCTGGCCGACCGGGCGCTGGCACGGTTGTTCGAGGACGCTCAGGACCGGGCTTGCTGCTTGCGCCTCCTGTCGGGCCAAGCTAGTTAGTTGCCAAGGCCAGCTTGGCACCCCTGCCCTCCCTCCCCTGCAGGTGTGCATCGTCACCGACGACAGCGAGCTTGCAAACCTGCGACTGGCGGCGATTGTGCGGCCAGACCCGAAGCGGCAGATGGTGTGCGCCGCATCCTGCGCTTCTCTGATCAAGGTGAGGGAGGAGGGAGGCTGTGCACAGGTCGGGCGGTCGGCGCGCCTGAGCTTTGGTGTCTGCGCTGCAGTGGTGTGCGTCTCCCAATCGTGCTCTGGTCCCTTGAAACATCTCCTGCCTTCCTCCCTCTCCCTGCGCAGCTGATTGCAGCAAGCCACAAACAGGTGGAGGGACAGCTGGAGGCGCCAGCGCAGCGCTTGCGGCACGAGAAGGCAGGGAAGCGCGCTAGGATTGTGAAGCGTGGTACCGTTCTTGGCCAGGGCTTGGCGGGCCTGCGGGGAGCCATGGTCGAGCAGGAGGCGGCGGCGCAACAGGCGCAGCGGCAGCGGCGGCGCGGCGACGGCGGCGGCGGCGGCGACGGCGGCGACCAGTGCAGCGACGGCACGGCGGCAGCGGGGTAGCGCCGCCGGCCCACCGCCAGGCAGCCTTCAGTCGAGTGTCCCTCTTTGCTGGGCTTCCCACCTTCCCTTGCTCTATCAACTTGTCAACTTGATTGATTCTTCATCTAATTGATTCTCCTCTTCAACACTGTCACGCATTCATCCGATCCCATCCATCACACCCTGCCATCACACCCTGCTGCCCTGCCTGCCCCCCTTCTGGCCCCTTGGCCCCATCGGCGCCCCCGCCCCTTCTGTGACAGACCCCTCCCTCATCTTGCTTTTCCAACCGGCCTGCCCCTGCATCTGCCAGCCAATCTGAGTGTTCACACGTTTGTGTCGACCTCAAGTGCAGACCTGAAAATTGGGTGTGTGGCGAGGGAGAGGAAAGGGAGTTCGGCTGGGAGAGCCAAGTGAAGAGGGGGAGAGGCTGAAGCGGGAAGGGTGATGTGCAGACGAGGGTGCGGCGGTGGGAGACGGGGCGGGTTGGGTTTGCGCTGCGGGGAAAACAGTGCCTGACAGTGCCTATGCCTCGAGTTTTCTCTAACAAGGGAGGGAGGGGGCAGCAGCAGTATTGGTACAGCCGTCGCAATGAGCAGGAAGGACAAGGAAAAATTAGAAAGCGAGGGGAGGGCAGCGGGGGAGCGGGAACGCTGGCAGTGCGTCAATCAAAGGCACGTGCGGAGGCTGGTGCGTCGCCGCCGGCGCAGCCAATGCGGCTGCCCCGGCTTAGGGCGCGCGTCAGGCTTCACGCATCTACGCTTGCGCCGCTGCTGCTGCTGCCGCAGGCGCCCGGAGGCGGCGGGCTGTGCTCCGTGACGACGGCCGCCCCCGCTGCCAAGCTGCTGCTCACTGCCTCCAGCCCGTCCGGAAGTGGCACGGGCGCTTCGAGAGGAATGCCTGCGCTGCTGGGCTCGCCCTGCGGCGGGTGCAGACAAGGGCGGCGAGGGGTACAGCGGTTTGACAGCCGGCTGGTTGCAGCGACAGCAGGGCGGCGCCGCCCGCGGTCGGTGCAGCAGCGACGTCGGCGGGGCAGCCATGCCACATCAGCATGCCGCCGCGGCGACTTGGCCCGCCGCGTAGTTCCGGTGGCAGACCTGCCCCGCCAAGGGCTCTGGGACCTTCACTGCATTTCAGCAGGCCTTGCCACCTCGCCCCCTCGCATGCGTTAGCGCAGCAGCCCCACCAGAAGAGAGGCTGCCGCAGGCATGGGCCAATAACCGGTCGACCCCCCCTCACCAACGCACCTCGTGATCCCAGAAGCAATACTGGCCCTCCAGAGGCTCCTGCTGCTCGTCGCTGGACTCGTACATCTCCGGATTGAGCATGTGGCTCATGCGGCGGTGCTTGGAGGACAGGTAGCCGGCGTTGTACTTTTGTGCAGGCACCTGCGGGCAAGGACCGGAGGGATGCTGGGCTGGGTTGAGGGCAGGGCTGGTGGCTCGCGTGGCGGCTGCTTGGAGGGCAGGCAGCAGGCGCCTGCTGTAGCACACGTCGTGGCAGAAGTCGCGCAACGCTCAGGCTGGCATCCCAAAGTGCTGCCCGTGTCCCGCAGGCTGGCGCCCCGGCGTGCTGCCCGTGTCCTGCAGGCTTGCATTCCTGCGTGCTGCCCGTGTCCCGCAGGCTGGCGTCCCGGCGTGCCGCCCGTGTCCCACTGCCCGCAGCCTCCCCCGCGATGTGCCGCCTCGCTCTTCTGCCGCCGCCGCCAGCGCCGCCGCACTCCCGCTTGTGCGCAGGCCAGGGCAGGCCTCGCGGCAGACGGCGGCCGCCCTGGTGCAGCAGCGACGGTGCAGTGCCCGCACCTGGCAGGGGATGCGGCCGGTCACTGGGATGCCAAGCCCCGCCAGCTCCGTCATCTTGCGAGGGTTGTTGGTCATCAGTCTCACTGCGGCAAGGTCGCGGGGAGGCGGGGCCTGGGGAAGTGAGGCACGGTGGGTGCACCGCAAGGCTGCACGCCACGTGGGGTGGGGTTCGCGCAGCGGCGCCTCACATGCCTGGCCGCCGCGCCAGGCCGGCCTGCCGCGCCGCTGCGCCCTGCCCCGCCCGGGCCGCACCCGAGCTGACGCTGAGGTCTGCCAGGATGTGTTTGACGGCGCTGTACTCGCGGCAGTCGTCGGGCAGGCCCAGCGCGCGGTTCGCGTCCACCGTGTCAAGCCCCTTCTCCTGCAGCCGTGAACGGGGGGAGGAGCATGGCAGGCATCTCAACAGGGTGGCCCAGGCAGGCCCCGCCAACGGTGCACAACACCGAGAGGCCCGTCTCCTGCAAGCCATGGGATGCCCGGTTGGGGCACGTCGGCATGCGGGGACGTGCAGAGCGGCGGTGCAGCGACCAGCTAGCGCAGCGGCAGCACGCGGCAGCCGCTCGCGGCAGCCACCAGGCAGCGCCCCTGGGCAAGGGGGCAGACCTGCAGCGCATACGCCGCGATCTTGTTGGCTAGTCCAATGCCGCGGCCCTCCTGCTGCAGGTAGATCACCATGCCTGCCAGGGGAGGCCGAGGAAGGGTGGCTTGGAGTTGGAGCAGACACGCATTGCTGCGGCTGACAGCGTGCGCTGCCAGCGTTGCCTCCAAGCCAGGCGAGGGCACGGTCGGCACAGCGGTGCCGCCAACGCCGCCGCGTCACAAGCGGCGCCCCTCCATCAAACGGCGGAGCTTAGCTGCGCCACTGTGCCAGCAGCTGCCACCTGCACACCTGGAGGCGCATCCCTGATGTAATCCATGGCCAGCTCCAGCTGCTCCCGGCAGTCGCACTTGAGGGAGCCCAGCACCTGCAGCAGCATGCGACCAGGCAGCAGGGCGCTCGGCACAGCACGCCGCGCAGGGCACGCGTGTGGCCAGCAAGCAGCACGCAGCAGGAAGGCAGGCGTGCTGGGAGTCAAGCGCCGACACGCTGCTCAGCAAAGCTGTAGGCTTGTGTCGCAGACGGCAGCCCACTGCAGACCTGCTCACCTCTGATGTGAAGCAGGCGTCGTGCACGCGCAGCGGCACGTTGGCACCGCCCTCGGGGCTGCCGCTGATGATTACACTGGGCTCTGTGTAGGTGCGCCCGCCGTCAACCTGCGATACAAACACGTGCAGCAGGGGTGTGTGGCAGGAGGCGTGCGGGCTCGCCGCACCCAAGAGGTGCAAGACACCGACAACTGGCACGCAGGCGTGCAGGCGGAGCGGGCTTGCTGTTGGCTTGCTTTGCCTCCTCTGCACTCAAAACGCACCGTGTGGCGGTAGCCGCGGAGCCGGAACTTGCCCTGCTTGGTGGGCAGCAGCGTCTCGGCAACAAATTTGGTCCAAACAAGCGGGAGCTCGCCGCCGTCGCCGCCGCCGTCGGGCGCTGCCACTGCAGGCGCGCCCTGCTGCTGCCGCTGCTCCAGCACATCAACCCCGACCGGTCGCTGTTTGCCGTTGGCGCTGCTGCCGTGAGCAGCGGAAGCGTTGGCTGAGCAGGGCCCTGCCCCACGCTTCGGCTGCTGCTGCACTCCTTGCTGCCGCTGGTGCTCGCCACACCGCCGCTGGGTGTCGAAAGATGGTGTCGCGACCGGCAAGGCGTGCCGGGGCAGGCGCCTGGGCTCCGAGCCGGGGTTGGCCACGAAAGCGGCGCCGTTCCGCAGGCCCACCGCCTCCATTGGGACGCTGCGGTATCGAAGCGGGTGTCGAATGGAGGCTGGGTGGTTCCGTCCTTGCTGCAGGCTTTTGGCGTGCCTTTACCGTGGGAGGCACGCTCGCGGTCGCACTGTGATCAAGTAAGACCCTTCGTGGAGAATAACGGTGGCGCAGGCGAGCCGCCTGGCTCCATGGCTTTGCCCGCCGCCAAGCGTGCTGGCGGCGGCGCAGGCAGCAGTGGCTCACGTCATTGACTCGCAGGGTGAGGGTGTGGTTTCGCTGTTCTACACCAGGCAAGGCATCGTGCACATGGATACAGGTGTGTAAGGGGAGACCGCAACGTTGATACACGATGCCGGTCGTTTCGCGGGACGTGCGGTGCTCACATGCAAGCCGCGCACCAGCTGCCGGCCCGAGTGCGCACTGGGCTGCTGCAGGCCGTCAGCAGTCGAGGCAATGGCTTATCATAGAGCCCCCTCCTGGGAGCTGATATTTTGTGCGAGCTCTAGACTAGGCTGTGTGCGAGCCACGCCTCCGACTCCGTCGAGTGCTTGTCAAGTGCACGTCGTGCACGGGCGCACGCCATGTCCTCTTCTCTCTATAAGGCCGGGCAGTTCACTCAATTCTCGTTCTACTGCACTCGACGGTTTACTGTGAAGCGCTGCTGGGCTTTCCCGCTCGCCACTCGAAGCCGTTTCACGAAACTCGCGCGAGTGGCCCGCTCAGTTGGGCAGCCCGCCCGCCCTCAGCGGGCCCATGGAGACGCCAGAAAGCGGCAGGTCGCCGACCGAGGGCGAGCTGCCCAGCCAGCGCCGCCGAGGGTGCCCGCCCGCCCGCCCCCCCCCCCCCCCCCCCCCCAACAACAACAACAAGTCCCGCAATCTCCACACACATCCCGCAGATGATACACGGCGCCAGGTGGAGCGCTGGCTCGCCTTTGCGCTGCGGCAAGAGGCGCGCTGCTCACCGCACCCTGCAGGCGGCCCGGCGCCGGCTCGACTGGGCGCTGCACCCACCTGCTACCGCCTGGTATTGTCGCACCTCGAGAGCCTGCCGCACTTCCAGGCACGCCGAGCCAGCTTGTTCAGCGATGATGTGCCAGCAGGGTCGTTTCGATCATGAGGAGTCGCCATGTAGCACCCATCAGTTTCCCGCCTTCCCACCCACAGCCCGCCCCTCTGCCACCGCCCACAACCTACCTACCGTGACGCAGGCTGAAGACCGGCCGCTGGATGTGCGGCTGGGAGTGACGCTGTGGGATGAAGGCGCGGGCGCATTCTTTGGGCCCACCGCGCGTACCGCCACCGTGCCGTACGACCTGCGGCGGAGCAAGGGGTGCGTGCAGGCCAGCAAAGCACACGGCTGTGCCTGCTTGTTGTCGACCAGCCGACCTTTGCTCTCAGGGCCCCTTGCGTCTCCACCAACACCACCACGGCTGCCTGGCGTAACACCGCAACATCACTCGCAACCGTTGCTTCCCGCCCCTGCAGCAAGCTGGGCTTTCATGTGGATGTAGATACTACCCTGTGGCTACGCTCGCGCGCCGCCATGGCGCCTGCTGCGCTGCCCCGCGTGAGCGATGGCGCCGATGCTGCAGCGACCACCGTGCATGGCATCGCGCACCCACCTGCGGCTGCGGCCACGGCAGGCTGCGGCGGCCTGCTGGCGGTGGTGGAGGTGGTGCTGGTGGAGCGCAGCGACGCGGGGGTGGCCTGCGCAGAGTATTCGGCAGCCTGGTGCGCCATTCCCCTCGAGCTGCCAGGTGGCGCGTCAGCAGCTTGCGGCAGCGCAGCATGCGGCAGCGGGGCGCCGGCGCCGGCGTCACGGCGGCCTGGAGCGGTGCCTGCTGCGCTGGGGTGCTGCGGCGTGGCCACGCAGGCTGCATCTCTGGCGCGCGCCCCGCAGCCCCGCAGCCCTTGCTCTCCGCTGCGTGCCGGTGTCATGGCCGCTCGGCTTGGCGCGCACAGCACCCTCTGCGTCCCGCTGTTTGTGGGCAGCCCGCGCTGGCTGGCGTGCAGCGCGTCGCTACCGCTGGGGCAGTGCCCACCGCCACCGCAGCTGCTGGCGGATGGCGCTGCGTGCCGCCTGCACTTCCAGGCAAGTGGGGTGGAGGTGGATGTATGGGAGCATAAATAGGAACAAGCGCTGGGCGAGTCACTGCTTGGGTGCATGGGAACGCAAGGCCCGCCTTCCCAGCTAAGCTTCTCTGACGCACCAACACCTTGTCATCTGTCCCCACCCTCTATGAAGTTTGAGCCCTGCCCCGAGGTAGAGCGCACTTTTGGGCCCCTGCTGCCCGAAGACTGCCTGCTCTCCTGCCGCGACACGGTGCCTGGGGTGCAGCGCCAGCTGGCGTGCCCCCGCATTGATGGTGCCACCAGCGGCTTCGCCAGCGGCAGCACCACGCGGAAGGGCTTGGGCAGCCAGCTGGAGCCGGCAGGGCTGCAGCCTGTGCGCGCTGTGGTGCTGGCCTCTGTGGCAGTGCACCTGCCTGAGGGTTTCGCTGAGCTGGCACGGAAGCAGGCAGCTGGCCTGCTGCGCCAGCAGCAGCACGCCGGCGCTGCTGCACCCAGCGTCACCGCTGCGCCGATGCCCGACAGCCGCTCGCTGTCGCTGGCGGACCTCCGGCGCCGCCTGGCGCTGCGTGTCAGCGTGCACAACGGGCGGCGCTTCTTTGGGCCGCCGGTGCTGTGCCCAGCCGCCTCCCTGGAACCGCTGGAGGGGCGCCGAGGTGGGTGCCGGGCGTGTTCGCTTGCAGGGACGTGCTTGCAAGGTTTACAGACGGAAGGAGTTGGCGGAGGGACTCCGACCACGGGCATGACTCCTTGTGCCTGTGCGGCTGCAGGCCAGCACGTGCTGGCGATGGGCCGGGACGCACCCGTTGCCTGGCTGCCAGCCGACGCTGAGCACATGGTGCTAGTGGTGGAGTTGCTGCTGCTCGGCGGCAACCACGACAGCGCTGCTGAACCTGGCGGCGGCGGCGGCAGCGAGCGAGTGCTGGCGTGGGGGGCGGCGGCGCCTTTCAGCCGCAGTGCTGGCGGGGAGGCAGCCTTGGCACAGGCTCTGCACCGGGTGAGGCGGTTTGGAGGTTGCCGCAGGGGGTAGTGCAGTTGCCAATCCGTGCTGCTGCACCGCCCAGCCTTCTTGTGGTGGAGGAACTGCGACTTGCTTCATGTGCTTGCTGCATGTCCTCATCATGTAGAAATTCCCTATCAATGGGGCACCCTACTCTCTCGTTCCCTTCTCGTCTGCAGTACCAGAGCGGTGAATCGGCCCTCAGCACCAACGTGGCCATTGCATATGCCCCGGCATCTGACCTGCAGTCCACCTGGCCTCCCCCTGTGCACAGGTCCCCCTGCGGAGCGGTCCAGGCCGCTGGCTGCGCCCGCAGCCTGTGTTGGACTGGCGGCGTCTGCTGGAGAGCGCCGGCCATGCCAGCCCGCAGGCGCCGCGCGTCAGCTTCATGCTGCAGGCCGCGCCTGGTCAGGCAGTGTGGCCGCCGCCGCCTGCGCCCCTGCCTCTCTGGCCGTCGCTCCGCACAGCCCCCGACGCCTGCCCGCCGCTGCCGGCCCTGGCTGCGGCACCTCCGCAGCCGTCGCCTCATTTCCGACCCCTGGACAAGGCAGCGCTGGCGGGCCACGCGCGACACACTGCCGCCTCTGAAGCAGACACGCTGGTCAGCGTGCGGCAGGCAGGCCAGGCCGGCAGCAGCAAGGCAGCTGGCGGCGGAGACGTTCGTGGAGACAAGCTTGCCGTCGACGTGGCGGGGCAGCACGACGTGCAGTGCTGGCAGATCCAGGCATGTTACCAGGGCGTCGCTGCATTGGCAGCAAAGTCGGAAGACGCAGGCGCCGAGCTACACCACTGGCAGCCGCCGGCGCTGCCGTCCATCCGCACGACCGCCCGCGGGCGGCAGCCGCCCATCGGCGGTGGCGCAGGCGATGCGGCCGCGCTGTACGCTGGCAGCCCAGCGGCTGTGCAGCGCGGCGCCACTCCCCGGCTGCAGTCGGCAGCAGAGGCGGCGGTCGCTGCTGCCGCCGCGGCCCAGCCAGCGGCTGTGGCAGCTGACCTGGCAGGCAGCCTGCAAGAGGAGCTGCAGGACGGCCTGCTCAGCGCTGCTGCCAGCTTGCAGCTGCTGGGCTTCGAAGCAGAGCCTGCGGTCGGCAGCCAGGAAGCGCCGCTGCCTCGGCGGCTGCACTTCACCCTACGCTTCTTTGCCAGCCCGCCTGCTGTCACCGCCCCGCTGCTGCTGGAGCCGGTGGGCAGCGCAGGCGCAGGCGGCACGCTGTACTCTCTGGCTGCCGAGACGGGCCCCGGCGCAGGCGGCAGGCATGGCGCCACCGCGGCGCCGCCTGCTCCGGAGCTGCGCCTTCGGCTGCTGGATCTCCCAGCCCTCGAAGCAGCGGCAGCAGAAGCGGCGGAGCAGGGCGCGCCTGTGGCAGCGGCGGCCTCGCTGCTGTGGCAGCAGCGCCTGCGTGCGGCGCGGTACCTGGCCGACGGCGTGCTGCAGGTGGACGTTTGGGACAGCGACACACGCCTGCAGGTGAGCGGCGCTTTTGAGATGGGACGGTCCAACTAGCGGGCGGCAGTTCAGGACATGACGGGGTGGATGGACGGAATGACACGTTGTCGGTGCTCTACGCCACTGCTGGCCTGGGCTGATGCGTTGCCACTTGCCTGCCACTTGAATGCGCTGCCATTGCGCTCCAACGTCGGTGTGTGCAGGTGGGAACGCTGGCAGTGCCCCTGCGGTACCTGCTCCGGCAGGGCCTGCCTGCTACGGCAGCAGTGCTGCGTGTACCTGTTGATGACCAGGAGCAGGGCATTGAGAGGCTGGAGGGCAGCGAGTCGGCTGGTACGCAGCTGCACAGCGCGCCGCTGCGCGGCAGCTTCTTGCTGCGCTTGGCCTGCCGCGGCACGCCGCTTCCCGCTGCACTGGCGCACCTCGGAAGCAGCAGGCCTGCACGCGGAGCCTGGCCTGCTTCGCCAGTGAAGCACGGGCGTGATGGATCGTGCGTGATGAAGGCTGATACAGAGTCGCCGCGCCAGCGGCTGCCTGGACAGGCGGGCGCTGAGCTGGGGAGGCGAGAGGCAATCCTGCGCCGCCTGCAAGCGGAGCTGCCTTCATGTCTTGTGAGTGAGGTGACGTGCCCTAAGCCGGGCCATGCGTTGACCTTTGGACCTGCTTCCTCGTCCGGCAAGCTGGGCATGCTTACCTCAACTTTAGGCCAGCTGTTCCGTGGTGCACTTGGAAATCAACGTCCTCTCCCGCATTTGCTGCTCCTCCCTGCACCTCCTGCAGGCGGTGTGCGTGGCGCCTGGCGAAGCTGCTGGCTTCGAGTGCAGCTTCGCCAACAGCAGCGCAGACGAGGGCTTCTTTGAGCTGGACATCGGCAGTGGCAGCAGCAGCAGCGGCGCAGCGCCTGCTGTAGAGCTCAGTCTGGTGAGGGATGCTGCAGGTTGGCAGACCCTGGCGGCGCAGGCCGAGCTGGCAGGCCTGGCGGTGCCAGCCCAGCACGGGAGCGGCACACGCGTTGTTGGAAGTATGCGCTTCCGGCTGGCGCCGCACGAGCGCTGCCTGGTACGCTTCAAGCTGCGGCTGGGGCTTGAAAGCAGCAGCGGACTTGCTTGCGGCAGCGGCATGCACAGTGCGCTGCAGTGGCATGAGGTGCACATTAGGCCCGCTGGCGGCGCAGCCGGCGGGCATATGCCGCCCGCCGCCGCTGCCACCATTCGTGTGGCGGCCGTGATGCAGGCAGAGCCAGTGGTCGGCCGCACCCTCCGCCTGTACAACCCCGCAGGCAGCAGCAGCAGCAGCACAGCTTCTGTGCACGCAGTGGCTCTTGCTCAGCTGCCCGGCGGCGGCAGCTCGCTGGCGGAGCACGGAAAGCTGGTGCTGGCAGGCAGCCCACATGCAGCAGCGGTGCTGCGCCGCGGTCGCCTGCTGCTGTCCTGCCCACCGCCAGAGGCAGGCGCCAGCACTCGGCTTCTCCTGGCGGCCGCCCCCGGCGGCTCCGACCATGGCAGCTCACAGCTGAGCAGCGCGCCGCCAGCAGAGATTTGGGAGATCTTTGTGCATGGCGTGGCAGCAATGTGCCTGGCAGCGGGCGTGGGCGGCGCAGCTAGCACCAGCGTGCCGCTGCCTGCGCTGGGCGCCGCAGCTGGCGAGCTCAGCTGCCACTGGAGGGGCTGCTGCCGCGGCGAGCTGCAGGCCAGCATTGGCTCTGCAGCAGCGGCGGGCAGCGTGCGCAGCGGCACGCTGGTGCTGCACTTCGAGCCTGCCGTGGTGGCTCGCCGCGAGCTGCTGCTGTCGCTGGTGGCTGGCACTGGGGCGCCAGGGCACCAAGGCGCCTCTCTGCTGTTGCTCGTGCTGGAGTCGACCGCAACTCCATCGCCTAGCAGGAGCTTTGAAGTCGCGGTGCCGGCAGGGCAGACAGTCAACAAGAAGGTGCGCTTCCGCAGCTCGCACAGCAAGCCACGCCGCTTCACCCTTCGCCTGCCAGGGCGCGTGGCGGGCGGCGGCGGCGGCGAGGCGCTGCTGCGAGTGGCACGGCCCGCGTTTGAGCTACCGGGTGGCGCTGAGGCAGCCATCCGGCTGACGTTTGACGCCACAGGCGCTGCCGCCGGCCAGCAGCAGGAGCTGCTGGCGGTGCTGGAGTCTGCGCCGGCTACTGGCAGTGCCGGCGGCGGCGGGGGCGACAGCGGCAGCAGGGTCATCGATGAACTGTTCCGGGTGATCGTGACGGTAATGTAGTTCACCTGCGCTCCAGCTGAGCATCTCCGTGGGTGTGCAGATGTAACTGGCATTTGGTAGCTGACAATGCTACACACGGGCTTACGGAAGAGGGGCAAGAGCTGGTGGCAGCAGCACGACTGCCTGGTCCGGCGGGTTCACGACAAGGACGCCAAGCACAAGGGAGGCTGCTGCCATTAGCACCAGGCACTACCGGGCGTGCCTGTGGGAAGCGCCAGATGCATGAGGCACCGATGCATGAGACACCCAGGGCTGCAGCGGCACCGCGCACACCATCCCGCACAGCAGCAGCAGTGGGGCGGGTCAGCCAGCACTCTTTACAAGAAGCGCGTTGACCGCAGGTGGGCTGGAGGCGGCAGGTGTGTTGAGCAGGTGCGAGTGCGCGACAAGCAGCAGAAGACTATGAACCTCAGTTGGCACGCTGAGAAGGATAGGGGGGGGGGGGGACGAAGCACAGGTGCTTCGCATGCACCGCGGAGGGGAGACAGGGCACGGTTGGCAGCATTTCGCAAGATGCCCGTGGATGTGCAGAGGGAGCAGGGGGCAGGGCTGACAGCGCAGCAAGAAGGGAAACGGCGCTGCGCGGGGCATTGTTTGGTGGCAGGAGGATTACGAGGGGGTACGCGAGCGCAGGACGGCAGTGGTGGCGAGGGGAGCCGTGGGTGGGTGAGTATGTGGTTGGGAGGGCGGAAAGGCGGGTGGGTGGCTGATGGCAGGTGGCAGGTGCATGATTGAAGCAAGATCCAAAGTCGGTGCCTTGGAGCGGCAGGGGGAAGGGAACACAGTCGCAGTGATGCAGAATGGCAGGCCGGGGTGGGTGACTCGTCAAAGGGGTCCCGACACCAGGCAGGTGGCACATGTGAGCGGCTTACCGCGCCAGCGGGAAGGCTGCGAGCACATGCGCAGGAGCCAGGGTGCCCTGGCAGGACAGCCGGGCACAGTTGGCAGCCAAAGGCGACCGCCGACCATCAGGCAGGTGGAGCGAGATGGAGCCGTTGGCGCCGTTGCGCCGTGCCAACATCGCCGCTGTCGGCGGCGCCGCAGCACAGTTGTTTTCGGCTGTGCGGCAGCTATTCAAGCTGGCAACTGCTTCATGCGCAGCAGCCAACTGCCTGCTGCGGGGCTGCGTTGTTATCAACGGCCCATTGCCGGGACATATCCAATGTAGACGTTGGTGCTGAGGGCCGATTCGCCGCTCTGGTACTGCAGACAAGAAGGGAACGAGAGAGTAGGGTGCCCCATTGATAGGGCATTTCGACAGGACGAGAATAACGGGATGTCCCTGCCTTCTCAATACCAGCTGCAGGTACAGCCCGCAGTTGTGTGTACCGCATTGAACTGAACTTGCTTTTCACTCACCACGTAGAAGGTGTACACTTTGCCAGCGGTGATGGTGAACATCGTCTGCCACCCTTCCCCTTCTTGGTCAGGACACTCGACTGGTTCAAAACTGCACGAAAGAGCAGGGGGAACGCAGGCACGGAGGGGAGGGTGATGTAGAGAAGCGAAGGCTGATGAGGAAGGGGAGCCAATGCTGTCGCGCTGAGACGGGCACACCGCACGGTGAAGCGTGGGAAAGCACCCCAGCTCGCATGAGGTGCCCCGCACTCACGCCAAGCATGTCACGCCCTCTGCGTCACGCGCTGATACGGCCAAAGCTGGGGTGCTACTGCCTTCAATAAGCTGCAGGCAGGCAGGCAGGCAGGCAGGCAGGCAGGCAGGCAGGCAGGCAGGCAGGCAGGCAGGCAGGCAGGCAGGCAGGCAGGCAGGCAGGCAGGCAGGCAGGCAGGCAGGCAGGCAGGCAGGCAGGCAGGCAGGCAGGCAGGCAGGCAGGCAGGCAGGCAGGCAGGCAGGCAGGCAGGCAGGCAGGCAGGCAGGCAGGCAGGAAGGAAGGCTGGCGGCGGGTCAGAAAGAGGTCGGTTTGGTCGGCAAGGGCATGGAGGTGGGGGGCAGTGATGCTGGTACGCCCTCAAAGCAACCACTGGCAGCCGAAACATTGTGTGTGTCGTGTTGACCTCACCAGACCGCAGAAGGACACCACGATTTGGGAGCCCTGCTGCGCTTCGCCAGGGGCAGTCCACCTGCGCAGAGGACAGGTGATGGGCCCGGAGCGAGGCAGGGGCCGAGCGGGCGGGTGGGTGGCTGGTGCCCGCCACAATGCACAGTGGGGGAGGTGCCAACAGCAGAGGAGCGGCAGCGGCAGCGGCGGCGGCGTTGGGCGGCGTTGGGCGGCAGCGAACGCGGTGCGCTTGTAGGTGCTGAACGCGTGCTCTTCTGCCGCGCGCCCCTCGAGTGATCTCGGTGCGTTTCGCACGGCACGCAGCCAACACGTGCAGCAAGGGGGCAAACCGCGCGCTGGCAGGCAGGCCAGGTTGGCCGAGACTCTCACGTCAGCTTTTGCGCCTTGGCGGGGAAGTTGGTGCAGCCTTCAGCAGCACCGTCGGGGTCGGCCACGGCACAGAACGCCTGCAGTCGGGGGCAGGGGGGGTGCAGTTTGGCATGTAGCGGTTTGCGCGTGCCATGCAAGCTGGCAGGGTAGAATGCCTTCCAGGTGTACCAGCAGGCAGGTGTGTGGGCTGCACTCAGCCATTGCCGGGGTGCACATGCTGACCTCAAGACAAGAACCAGCCAAGGCTGCCAGGTGGGGCCTCTCACCGAAATGGGAGCGGCCGTGATGAACGCGTTCTCATCCAGAGTGACGTCGATCGGGTCGCAGGTGGCAGGGGGAGGCGGGCGGGGCCTGGAAGGCGGGCGGGGCCTGCAGCGGTGGTAGGGGGGAGGGTGCACGACGCGGGGGGGTGTCGCGAGGTGCAGGGCCGAAGAGGTCCAGAAAACAAAAAAGAAGGCAGGCAGTGCCCGGCCCTGGCCGTGCAGGGCAGTTCGTCTCTCACAAGGTGCTGCTGTCGCGGCCCCCCACCTCCCTCTCTGGCGGTGCATGCAGAGGGAACCGCAAGCGCAGGCAGGCGTCGCCTGGTCTGCCGTCCCCACTCACGATTGGAAAGCCTTGAAAGGAGGAGGAGCCGCGGGAGGAGTGGGAGAGGGGGAGGGAGGGGAGGGGGAGGGCGGCGGCGGCGGCGAGGGAGTGGGAGGCGGCGGCGAAGGCGTGGGAGGGCGTGGTGAGGGAGGCTTTGGAGGCGATGGTGGCGGCGAGGGCTTTGGTGGACGGGGGCTGAAAGCAGGCAGGGGGTGTTGGGGAGGCGAATGGTATGCGGCATGCCAGCTACTTCAGCCCGACACCGGCCTCCGGCAGGGAGCACCACCCGCGGGGCGGCCAGCGCCGCCTGCGGCAGCACCCAAGCAGTAGCGCAAATCCTGTTCTCCCCCTCGGCACAGCGCGCACACACCTCGGAGGCGGGCGGGGGTTGGGCGGTGGTGGGCGCGAGGACGGCGGGGGCCGGGGGCTGCAAGAGGGAAAGAGGAGGCGTACCACAGCGTGCGTGCAGATTTGGCATGGCTGCGCACGCAAAGCCGAGGGGGCACACGCAGGACACCCTGCACTGCATGCGCAAACTGTGCGAGCTGTGCGAGCTGTGACTTGGGGTGTATCAGCCTGACACGAATCATGTGCGTGCTTGCGCTTGCGGCTGCGGGTGCCGACCTCACCTGGGGGGAGGTGGGGAGGGGTTGGGGGGCGGGCGGCTGGGCAGCAAGGACCTCGGCGGCGGCGACGGCTTTGGCGGCCGGGGTGAGGGCGGCGGCGGAGATGGCTTGGGAGGCGGCTGAGACGGCTTGGGGGCGGGGGGGAGGGCTTGGGAGGCGGCGGCGACGGCTTGGGAGGTGGCGGGGAGGGCTTGGGAGGCGGCGGCGAGGGCTTGGGCTGGGGCGGAGATGGCCTTGGAGGCGACGGCGGCCTCGACAGCTGCTTCAACGCACGGCCATCGGCCCTGCATGCCAACAAAGGGTAATGCAGTGACAACTGGTCTTTTGGCGGCGTTTGGGCAAGGCGGCGTCCGGGCATGCCTTGCGCAAGGCGGTGTCCAGGCAAGGCGGCGCCGGCGGCGGCAGTGGCGCCGGCGGCGGCAGCCCAATTCAGCCAGGCGGCGAACCGCAGCCGACGGGGTCGCCTACCTCGTCCCTTTAGCCTGCGCGGTGACCGCGAAGAGGCCTGCATGCACGGGGCGGGTCCAGTCGGGCTCAGTCGCATGGGCTCAGTCGCACGACAAGGCGGGTGGACGGACACAGGTCACGCTTTGCCCGCGCAGCCCTGTCTCCCGAAGCGAGCTCGCACCTGCTGACAGCAAGATCAGCGCCAAGGGCGCTAACCCACGCCGCATGGCTGGGACGCCTGCTGGGACTCGGCAGGTGCGCAGCTGCTGGCTGGCGAGGTGCCGCGGCGGATGGCTCCTGGTCTAGCACCGCGCGGGATGCGTGGAATGGGTGAGCATGATTGCTGGCCTGGCTGAAATAACACACACGTCCACGACGCGGCACGCGAGCGTTGCCAATGCCTCACGGGCCCCTTCCAGAGCCTTCGTGCGCCGCGCAGGCCCTTGAAATACATCGTTGCTGTGGTTGATGGTGCACCGCCCCCTGAAATGCCGCTGCCTGGCAGGCAGGGTGGACGGGTGCTGTACTTCTTGTACACCGTCGGCGCCGCGCCGCTGGTAGGCAGCTCCTCCGTGCACACCATCTACACGGCCACCCGGTTGCTGCCGTGCTTTCTAGGCAACTAGTTGTTTGGTGCAGGCAAAGCGCCGTGCTGGAATTGAGCACTGCAGAAAGGAGGTGAGCCGGGCTGGATAAGCGGGCGGCGGGTGCCCTCTGGGCGGCAGTCAGCAGGGGTGCAGGGGTGGGGTGGTGGTGGAAGTAGGCGGTGGTTTGAGGGAAGGGCCGTGCGTCTATGGAGTGAGTTAATGGATGGGAGGTAGGTGGCCGCTCTGAGTGACCAATACGGAGCTGCTGCCGGGGCACAGAGCGGCGGGCATGAGGAGCGAAGGTGTGAGGCCCCCAGGCAACGGGTGGGCGGGCGGGCGGGCGGGCGGGCTACAGGGAAGACTTGCCCTGTAGAAGAGCTTCTAGGGCAGCACAAGCAAGTTCAGAAGCACCCTGGCAGCACAGCCGGGTCGCTGAATGTGCACGTTGCAGCGCGGTGCCAACATCGCCGCTGCAGGCGCAGCTGCGACTCGCCCTTGGAGGGTGTTGCTGGGGACGTAACTGCCAGAGGGCAGGTGCACACACTGCGTGCGTGGGTGTGGCTACGCTGCGCCGCTCCCCAAGACTTGAGCCCGTCCCTCACGGCTTTTGCATCCTCCTCCACTCATCCCCCCGGAGGGCAAGGCAGGCGGCGGTGCACTCGTGTAGGGAAGAGCATGCATGGCAGACCATTGCCGCCGCGGCAGTGCAGGGAAGGGCATTACGGGGTTCACAAGGTTGAGGAGCAGCGCGCTGAGCGGCACGAGCGTTTGGAATTGGAGGCAACAGCGTGTGGCTGGAGAGCAAGGGGATGGCGCCGCTGCCCGCATGGCGGCATGCCAACACGCCGTCACAATGGCGCTGCCTCCCCCTAAAACCGCCGCCCCGCCATCCACAGAAGTGGCGTGGCTGCCAAGAGGCAGGAGGCCTTTGCAAGTGGAGCCTTTGCAAGTGGATGCTGCTGGCCGCGCTGCCAACGGTGGCCCAGACCCAAGGTAGAACGACGGGGCAACAACGTCGGCGGGCTGGCCCATGGGCGGCGGCGCATGCATGCCTGAGCTGGGCCGCTGGCAGCGCTTGTGGACTCCTCGTTCTGCCCCCTAGCTCCAGATCCGCGCCCTGACGGCAGGACAAAGTGATCTGCCTGGGAGCTCTCCCAACGCCCGCGCGCGCCTTGCGCGGGGCTCGTGCGGCAGTTCCGGATTGACCGCTTACACGACCAGTGCAGCTCTTGTGAAAAAGGGGTAATTCAGTTCACACAGCACCGTTGACGGCGGCAAAGGGCGATGCGGGTGCTCCGGGCTCACTCCGTGCACTCTGGCAGTGCACTCGTCCGAGCTCGCGCACGCTGGCAGTCGCAAGGAAACCTCTGTGACTAGGTGCGATACGAAGGCAAATGCGTGCGAGACGAAGCGGGCGCGACTGGGACTCCCACGCACGAAGCGTCCCCGCCCCCAGCGTGCCGGCGGCGAGCGGTGGGCAGGCGGTGGGCGGCGATGGCGGCGACGGCGGCACCTGGGATCCTGGGATCATCTCCTTTGCCGATGCACTCCTCCTTCGCAGCGTTAAGGGGTACGCACATCAATCACATGTTGCTGCCACACATGAGCGGCCTGCTCCTAGCCCTCGCTCAGCATGTCGGTCAGTCTGGAAGGTTGCGACACGTCAGCAGCGGGGAAGCGTACAGGCAGGCATCTGACAAATGTCGGATACTCAAAGCAAGCTGTAGCAAGCAGGTAGGGTCAGCAGGATCAGTAGGAGCGGAGCATCAACTCGTGTGCATAAAACAAGGAGCGGCCCAGCTAGCCATAAGGAGTTGTAGGGTGCCACCCACCCCGGTGTCCGTATATTTGTACGAAAATTGTGTGATTTGTACGCAATTTGTATGGAAAGGGGGAGCCATCAGGTCGGGAGTGGGCCCGAGAGGTAACGACACCGTGCAAGTGGGTGGAGCGGCACCAGGTGATGTCAACCCAACAAAGGGAGACTGCCGTACCTCGCAGCCGGCTGGGCACTACATGCAGTTGTTCAGGGCGCAGCCCGACGCCCAGCACGCGGCGTGTCGCAGCCAGCCCTTCAAGGCGACCTGAAAATGCACATGGAGCAGGTTCATGCGATCAGAGACAGGCAGGAAAGGGGCAGGGCAGGGCAGGGCAGGCGCGGCAGCGGTGTCAGCGGCGAGTCTGTGAGTGTGTATAAACCTGCTTCATGCGGTCCTGCCTTGCCCTTGTCGCTCACCTGGGCACCAAGATGCACAGCTCAGCACGGCGGCGTGCTATGGTAGCGATTGCGGTGGCGGCAGCGGGCTTCTGCCGCTGGCCGCCCCCGCCTCGCCAGTTGCGGTTTCACTCAGGCAGCAGCTCGCCTCGGCACCTCCTGGTGCCAGCCAAGCTTCCCCCCCGCCCGCCCACGCATGTTGCGCGCTGCTTGTGTAGTCTTTGCAGGTTGGGGGGCGGCCGCCTCTGATGCGCTTTCAGCAGAGCCTAGGCGGCGTCGGTGACAGGCAGTACTGCCATCGGCAGCAGCGGTACCATGGCTTCTGCTGGTCGGCATGGCTGCAGCGCGGGCGACAGAGGCGGCTCTCCTCATCGGCATCTGCGGCGGCACTGCAAGCGTCCGTCGGCCGCCGCGGCGGTGACAAGAGTGGCTCTGGCCGCTGGGCTACGGTGGGAGCGACACCTTCGGCAGCGGCGGCGGCGGTGCTGACGGCGGCTTTGGCTGCAGCGGCCGCACGCCTGACTCAGGCTGTTGCGACATTGCAACTGTGCATTATTACACCCGTCTTTTGAGTACTGCATTTGTAATAGACGCTCCCGCACCCTCTCCCCAAGTGATCCCTGCGAAACATCCCGCTAATGACCCGCAGTGTGTAACACACACACACACCCAGCCAGGGCAGCTCAGCACAACCCCTTTTTCCCCGGTCTCAGCTGTGCCGGGCCCTGTGTTTCTTTCTCAGACTGCAAACAGGCGTAACACGGTACACAGCGAGGCAGGGTGTGCAAAACCAATGGGGTTAGCATTGCGGCAGAGGAGGACCGTAAAAGCAACGGGCAACCGACCGAGGGCATGAGTCAACCAAAGAAGTCCCCGCGCAGACTTCACGGCAGCCGGTGCCGCCGGCAGCTGGTGGCACGTTGCCGCTCGCCGAGGGGATAGTGGTTGCAGACGCCGCGAGGCCTGCGCAGTGGCGTGTTCACGTCCACATGAGTTCCGAAGGAAAGCGGCGCTGCGCAGAAGGAAAGCTGCGCTGCGCCGTGCGTGTCGTGGAAGAGGCTAGGCGGGCATGGGAGGAGGGGGACAGGGCGGGGGTGGTGGCGGGGAGGGATGCGGCGGAGGGGGAGAAGGAGAGGGTGGTGGCGGGGAGGGACGCGGCGGCGGCGGCGAGGGCTTGGGCGGCGGCGGCGAGGGCTTGGGCGGCGGCGGCGAGGGCTTGAGAGGGCGCGGCGGCGGCGAGGGCTTCGGTGGGCGCGGGCTGCAGGCAGGCAAGGGTGTTGATAGGGAGCTAAGCAGGTGGCCCGCCACACCAGCCATGCAAAAACTCAGCTGCCATCGCTGCTGCTGGTGCCGCAGCAGCAGGAGCAGCACACCGCAGCAGATCCCACTGCACCTGCCCGTAACTGCGCACGCACCTGGGAGGTGGGCGTGGGCTGGGCGGCGGCTGGCGGGGCGATGGAGGAGGCCGAGGGCTGCAGAGGGACAGGAGCGAGTTGCACAGAAGGAAATGATTGTACTTCGTACAGCAGCCAGCGCTCGGCATGTGCGCGTGCCACGCTGCAGGAGCAGGCATTGGCAGCTCTGATGTGCGCAAGCTGCGCAGGCAGCGGACCCCTGTAATAGCACCTGGGGGGAGGGGGCCAGGGGGGGGGGCAGCACGTGGCGCAGGCGGAGAGGGGCGAGGAGGGGGAGGAGGGTTGGGAGGCGAAGGCGGGGGAGGAAAGGGCTTGGGTGGGCGAGGCGATGGCGGCGGGGGAGAAGGTCGTGGGGGCGGAGGGGGGGAGGGCCTGGGGGGCAAGGGCGAGGGGTTGGGGGGCGGCGGGGAAGGCTTGGGGGGCGGCGGGGACGGCTTGGGTGGGGGGGCGACGGCTTGGGAGGCGGTGGCGGCGGCGAGGGCTTTGGCGGGCGTGGGCTGCAGGCGGGGATGGGTGTTGGGGAGGCGGGAAGTGAGCAGCAAGGACCCACCTCCGCTGCGGTATCACAGGCGTCGACGTCAGCACTGAACAGCAGCAGCGGCGGCGGCCCAGCAGTGCACCCGTCTGCTCCTCGCTGCTTTGCGCACCTGGGAGGCGGGCGGGGGCTGGGCCGGGGCGGCCGGGGAGAGGGAGGGGGCCGAGGGCTGCATGCAGGAGGAGGGGCCAGAGCAGCATTTGCGATGTCAGCGACACGCCGGCAGGCGGCACAGGGCCTGTACAGGTGTGGAGGAGAATGTGGCACAGCAGCTGATGCCTGCAGTCCGTGCCGTGCATAGTGGGCCACTAAGTGGCTGTGCGCGCTGTGCTGTGCGTGCTGGAAGGCCATGCGCTGCGCACACGAGCAGTGCGTGCTGCGCATGCTGTCTGAGCGCTGTGCGTGCTGGCCCACCTGGGTGGGGGAGGAGATGGAGGAGGGGAGGGCGAAGGGGGTGGAGGGGGGCTTTGGGGGTTTGCGGGGAGCGGGGCTGGGTGGCGGAGGCCGGGGGCTGGGCGGGGGCGAAAAGGGCAGGGGTGGTGGGGGGGACGGAGAGGGTGGCGGCGGAGGGGGAGGAGACGGCGAGGGGGGTGGCGGAGAGGGCGACGGCGGTGGCGGCGGCCTCAGCAGCTGTTTCAGCCTGGCGGCCCCCAGACCTGCAGAGTGGGTTTTAGGGGCTGGCGGGGTTAGCAGAGATGGCGTGGGCGACGGAGTCAGGCAGAGGACCCTGTCGGAGCTGTTGGCGGCAGGCTGCCGCCACCGCCGCTGCAGCGCGATTGGCGCTGGGCCGCCGCGACGCTAGCCCTGCACGCAGAACGAAACGTTCCGCAGCTTGCTCGTGCCCTCAGCAGCTCTAGAGTCGACGACGAGGACTGCAAAGAGGCAAAGCGGCACAGAAAGGAGGACGGGTAGAGCTTGTGTGCCTTCCCCGCCCCGCCGGCCTGCCTTGCCTTGAGGCGAGAGATGCAAGTCTGCCAGTCCTTGGATTTACCTGTCACCAGCAGCAGCGCCGCCAGCGGGCCGGCGCCGGCTACTTCGCGGCGCCATGGCCGAGCTGTGGCCGAGCTGAACACAGCAAACAGCACCAGCCAATGCCTGGGCGGCTAGGGTGGCCGAGGCTAGGGTGGCTGAGGCTGGGCTGCTTATGGGCAAGGGTGCGGGTGCGGACGGACAAGCGAAAGACGACGATCATCCGAGGGCGTACGCGATCGATAAACTGTTGTTGCGGTTCTGAACGTTCTTCAAGCGCGTCGAACGCACGGTGGCCGCACCCGAGCTCTGCAGTTGGTGCCGCCGCCCCGCCCCGCTACCGCCGCCGCCGCCGCAGCAGCAGCCCGCAGCGCCCACGCCAACAGCATGCCTTGGCATTTGAAGAGGTTGGCTTGCCCACCAGCAGTCGGTGGCAGAGGCGGCAGCGTATGTGAAGCAGCACATCGCGCCGCTACTCCCAGCTCAGGCAGCAGCAGCTCGTGGCGGCGGCGGCGGGGAGCAGGCAGGGCCGGCGGCGGCACCACTGCCACTGCAGGGCAGCAGCAGCTGGCACAGCAGGGGCCGGGGCGGGCAGCGGCAGACAGCGGCGGCATGCGCTAGCAGACTGACCTTGCTTATAATGACCTTGCTTTTGTAATTACAAAATTGACTTTGCAGCTGTGGAAAATGCTGGAAGGGAGGCGAGGAATGGAGAAAAGAGGTGGATGGGTGGGGTCCAGGCGAGCAGGTGGATGGGCAGGGCCTGTCGATTGAGGAAGGAAGGAAAGCGCTAATGGGAGGAAAGGGGGAGGGGTGCTCAGTTCAGGAGGGGAGAGAATGCGGGTGGAAGGGGGGGCGGCGGCGCAGCTGTATCGATGCAAGCGCGGCAAATGTGCAGAGATGTATGCATGGGGGGGCGAGGGAGCTGGGGGCAGGTCGAAAAAACGAATGTCATGGCGGGAGGGGTTGGCAGGGTGCGTGCAGTTTGATGAGTGACAGAGGGGGGAGGGGGCGCGTGCAGTTGTGCAACTACTCGAGTTGATGGGGCGGGACGAGCGGCGCAGCAAAGCCTGGGCCTCTGCTTTGGCTGCGACGGTCGCCTCCGCTTTATTCTGCTCTCAGTGTTCGAGCTGGCCAACATGGGCCAGCATGGGGTCAGCAGGGAACCCTGGAGGCCCCGCATGCAGCCAGGCATGGGTTGGCAGGGGGAGCAGTGCGGGACCTCTCGGGGGCGTGCTGCCCTGCGTGGTGCTCTCACGGGAGGCCGGCTGGGCTGGGCTGGGCTGGGCTGGGCTGCCGCCGCGAGTGCGGCCCAGCCGCGGCTGCTCAGCTGCTTGGCGCTCCCCAGCCGACCAGCGGGGGGCTGCCCAGGCTGCTGGCGGACGCGCGCAGGTGCTCCCACTTTTCGGCGAGGGAGAGGGGGGCCGGCTGCGCTGCGCTGCTGGCCTGGCAGCAGGCGCGGTGCAGGTCTGAAAAGAAGCGCTCAAACTGGCGCCGCACCTGGCCTGCGCAGCAGGGTGAGGGGCAGGTGATGGCGGCGGTTGAGGACGGTGCTGGACAGCGACCTAGGAGCATTCCCAGCAAGCAAGCCTGCCGCACCACGGCAAGCAGCCCGCCACGCGCTCGCACCTCCAACCATGCCGCCAAGCCCCGGCGGCGGGCGCAGCGCCGGGTGCAGCAGCTGGTGCATGATGACGAGCGACTGCTGCTGTTGTCGCTGCTGCTGCCGCTGCCGCAGCGGCGACGGCGTGTGGCCTGGCTGCGGCAGCGCCGCCGGCTCGCCGCCGCGCGCCGCCAGCTTGGCTGCCACCTGGCGCCAGGCGTCGGCGGGGAGCGCCTCGGCCAGGCCTTCCGGCAGCGCTGCGCAGCCGGCACTGCCGCCAGGCGCCAACGGCCAGCCTAGCACTGTATAGGTGCCTTCATAGGACTTCATGAAAGGGTTGCCCTTCAGCAGGTGCAGGCGGACCTGCACGGGGGTGGGGTGGGGTGTGGGGGATGGGGTGGGTGCGGGGTGGGTGGGTGGGTGGGTGCGTGCGTGCGTGCGTGCGTGCGTGCGTGCGTGCGTGCGTGCGTGCGTGCGTGCGTGCGTGCGTGCGTGCGTGCTTGTGTGTGTGGGGTGGGGTGGGGGTGTGGGGGGGTGTGGGGTGGTGTGGGGTGGGGGTGGGTGGGGGGGTGGGGGGGTGGTGGGTGGGTGGTGGTGGGGGTGGGGGTGGGGGTGGAGGGGGTGTGGGGGGGGGGATAGGGGGGTCGCAAATGGCTGCGTTCGAGGCAGAAGGGGCAGAACGGAACACGCCCAACCGCCCGCATCTGCCCGCACCGGTGCACCCGCAACCCCTTCCCCGTGGACCTTCCGAGCGCGCCCCCTCCCACCCACCCACCCACCCACCCTTCTGCACGCGCCTGCTTCAGGGTGTGGTTGCAGTCCAGGCGGATCCTCATGGGCGCATCCATATCCACGCGCAGCACCCTGACGCGGGCCACCTGCTTGGAGGAAGGGGGGGGGGGGGGGGGGCACAGCTGGGGAACTGTGAGAGGGAGGGGGCGCCCCTTCGGCAATGCGTGCTCGGACTGGCGACTGAGGAGAGAGCATGGAGTGCAGCGCCAGGAACGGTGTGTTGTGCAGCGAATGCCTGCAGCACTCGTATGCCTGCCCACTGCCCACCTACCTGCTCCACCGTCACTTCAGAAGTGACGTGGCCGGTGGCGCTGTGCGTCTTGGCACGTGTGCGCCCCACCTCGTGCACCGGCTGCGAGTGACGAGGGGGGAGGGGCACAGGAAGGGAGGAGGCGACGGGCGGTGAGTGCTAGGTGGGAGGAGGGAGGCGGGCGTCGAGCCACCTCCAGCCGCCCCCTCCCCTGCGCCGTGGCAGGCACAAGAGGGCAGAAGCTGCTTGGCTGTGCCACCTGGACCCCTCCCCTCCGTACCTTCACGTTGCTGAAGCAGCCCTGGTTAGCGGCGGGGTCGGCAAACAGGCGAAAGACAACTTCCGGCGGCGCCGGCACGACGCCGGCGACCGTTACTGACGCAAAGCAGCCTCTGTGGGAGGAGGCGCCGCTCCAAAGCGGAGAGACGGCGTGCGCCTCCAAGATGTCCTCCGCCATGGCCACTGCCTGCCTGGGGGGGAGAGAAAGTGGGGAGGAGCAAGGGGTTTGGAGCGGCAGAGGCGGCGGGGAGCTGGGCGAGTCGACGGCCGGAGCGGCGGCGGCGGCGGCGGCGAGCTGGGCGACTCGCCGGCGTCGGCGGCCGGAGCTCGAGTTCACCGGGGAAGGGGCCGAGTGCGGCAAAGCAGAGGAGCCGGAGGAATCGTGGAGAACCGTGGGACGCGTCAACAATGGCAAGACCTCCGAGCACAGCGGCAATGCGTCATCAGGTGCGCCGGCGGCTGCAGCGCTCGCAGCGGCGCGGCGGCGAAGAGGGTCCTGCGAGTGCGATGGGATTAGCAACCAGGAGGTCCATCCAGGCGTGCCTCACTTCGACTTGATGCTGCCGGCAAGGTCAGCAGGGCCGCTGCCTGCACGGCCACTCTGGGAGCACGCGCCGTCATCGCACCGCACCAACAAGTGCCGGCAACAGCAACAAGAGCCCTGACAACCAACGCAAAGCGCGTGATTCACTGATATAGACACAAGCCAGCAAAGACTCTTGGAGTGCGTAGGCGCTTCGTAGGAGATGCTGGGAACCCGGCCCACTGCGGCTGCCACGCCTGCTGGCCCTGGCCCCACTGCTGCTGGCCCTGCTACTGCTGCTGGGCCTGCCGCGCGTTCACGGCTTGCCAAGCACAGCGACACCGCGCACGCGCAGGGCAAACACTGCCCGATCGCCGCGGCCACCGCCACCACGGTTTGCTTTGCTTGCGTGTGATGTACTGCTCTGCTCGGCTTGCGGTCGGAGGGCTGTCCACAGGCCGCGAGGGCAGGGGCATGCCGACAGCCTTGCGGAATAAGAACAAAAAAATAAATAATTCAGAGGGGCGTACATGGTGGCCTGGGTGAGGCGGGGCGGTACTAGGCCGGCAACACGCAGAGAGCGAAAAACGTGAAAGAGCTGGAAATCCAATGTGAGAGCAGGAACGACATGTAAAGAGCGACCAAGTGGGGGGGCAGCGCGATGGGGCGGCGGGCCGCAAAGGGCTAGGAGGGAGCGGCATGGTATTGCTACATAGCTGTGTGGTGCCGTGGTGACACAGGAGGGCGATGCGAGCGCAGCGATGCAGCAGCTGGCCCGAAACCGATGGAAGCGGCAGCGTGGGCACTACAGCAGCTGCACGGCCGGCGCGGCGCCGCCCACCAGGCCCAGCCCAGCTCCAGAGGGCAGCACCACGCTCATGCCCGCCGCCGCCGCCAGCTCCAGCATCTCCTGAGCGGGCTGCCCGGTTCGCACCACCTCCCCTCCCAGGAACAACTTCGCGTGGCTCACACCTTGCAGGGCAGCAGCCAGCTCGGGAGAGGCGCCGCTCGTGAGCGCAGCCCTGCACAGCGGGAGCAGCAGCAGCCATGATGGGCACGCAGCAGGAGGGCTGAGGCCAGCGCCGGCAGTGCGGCGTGCAGCCAGGCCCCTGCCCCCCCCCACCCACCCACACACACACACACCCCATGCACACAACCACGCACACGCGCACGCGCACGCGCACGCGCACGCACGCACGCACGCGCGCGCGCGCACGCGCGCGCGCCCCCCCCCCCCCCCCCCCCCCCCCCCACACACACACCCCCCCCCCCCCCCCCACACGCACGCACGCACGCACGCACGCACGCACGCACGCACGCACGCACACACACACAGTAGCCCGCCCGCTTGCATCAGCTCTCCTGCCTAGGCCTGCCCGCAGGCCTGCCTGCCGGCGTGCGCCTGCCAACCCACCCACCTGAGCTTCATGAACTTGGCAGCCAGGTCGGCCACGCTGGCCTCGTTCAGGACATGCTTGTGTTCACCCATATACAGCAGGTGTCCAGCCTTGACGCCGGCATCAATCTGAAGATAGTCCTGCGCAGGCAGGCAGATGAGTGGTGCAAGGGGCACAAGCGAGGTTTCCTGTTGCTGTGGCGCCGAGGCCGCTGAGCGGTGTGGTGGCAGCACTTGCCAGCAGCCAGGAATCATGGCCCGGGCAGGTACGACGGCACCGGGGGGCAAGGCCATGGCGGCGGCTTCCGCGGCGTGCATGCGCCGGGGCAGCTGCAAGGCTGGTCGGCCTCCAGACCGCACCTGAGCATTGTCGTCCTTGAATGGCGTCGTCTTCAGCTCAATGCAGGAAACATCAGGGTTCTCAGCGCTCGCAAGCGTGCGCAGGAACGCCCCCATCTCCACCTCTTTGCCGCGTGTGGAGTTGTAGCGCCCTGCAGGCCGCGCAGCTGCACAAAAGGTGGGGGTCGCTGAGTTTGAGGTGGACAGCAAGACGCACGGGGCTTCTGCTGAGCGAGCCGCCGTGTCTTTGCCATGCAAGGCGCGGATTACTAGCAACCAGGCAGGCAGCCCTCTTAGCCATGCATGCTCCCACCCACCCACAAACATGGCAGGCTGGCAAGCGAACCAGAAGCGCACCTGTGTGAACATGGGCCACTCTCGTAGCAGCACCACCTCAACCTCTCCGTCCTCGGGCAGATCGTCAAGCTCCTGGCTGCAGCCGGCTTCCGTCACAAAGCCCAGCGCGCCTACTTTGCCCAGCACGTCGGTGAGAGTGCGCTGAGTGACGTGCACAAAGCGCAGCGGGGGCTGCCCAGGGATGCGGAAGACCACTTTCTCACGGCGGCGGCGAGGCTGCCGGGCGGCGGCGGAAGAGGGCCCGCGCCGCGACCGCCTCCGGAGGATCCTCCTCCAGCTGCCAGCACGGGCTGCCTGCTGCGCGCTTCTGGCCGCTGCTTGGGCAGCGTCTGCCCGCCGGCAGGCAGACTCGCAGGCACCATGCGCAGGTTATCAAAAACGATGATCATCCGAGGGCGAACGCGATCGATAAACTGGTGTTGCGGTTCTCAACGCTCTTCAAGCGCGGCGGACGCACGGGGGCCGCACTCGAGCTCTGCAGTTGGTGCCGCCGCCCCGCCCCGCTACCGCCGCAGCCGCAGCGCCCACGCCAAAGCATGCCTTGGCACTTGAAGAGGTTGGCCTCGCTTCCCTTAAACCACACTAGTTTGCACACAGTGAAGGTACGCTCGGGTCGAATGTCAGAGGCCCGCCTCATGGAACCGGCTAAAATCGAGGGCACCCAGCAGCTGCCGCAGCTCGTCGGCGTGACTGCCAGCCTCTGCCGCCTTCGTCGACAGCACGCGCAGCAGCAGGCGCTGCCGGCTGGACCAGTCGTGGCGCAGGCGGACCAGCGCGCCCTGCGCCTCGCCCCGCCGCCGCGCCAGCTCTGCTCGCCGCCCCGCCCATTGCACGCCCGCAGGCCCGGCGCGCAGCGGCGGCGCGGCGGCGCCCTCCGACGCGACATCTGCCTCGCCGTCGCTCCCCGCATCGCCCGCTGGCTGCGGCGGCGCGCCGCCGGCCGCACTGCCGTCTGCTGCGCCGCCCCCGCCCAGCGCGGCCAGCGCTGCTGACGTGGCGCTTAGCTGGCGCTGCACCGCGCAGTACTGCAGGCAGGCGTTGAGCAGGTGCAGCAGGCCTTCGTGCACCAACCGTGCCACGCCTTCGGTGCTGCAGGGACGACGGGGAATGGCAGGCGGGCGGCAGGTTTCATGCGCCGTGGGCGGGAGGTGGGCGGGCTGCGCTGGTGGGCAAGCGCCCTGGCCGCATGCATCGTCTGGCGGCCGGGCTCACATCTGGTCGTGGACCCCCCCTGCCGCACATTTTGAACCTGCCCACCCCACGCTGGTACCTCTCATGCGTCTGCGTGCCGCAGCAGCTCACCACCCACCCATCGCGCGGCATGCCCTGCTTACCCCAGCAAGCAGTAGCGCGCCACCGCTCGCTGGTACTTGGCTCGACAGCGGTGCATCTCATCCAGGGAGGTGCATGCCTCCAGTGCCTGGCGGGGGGGGGGGGGGGGCGGCGGCGGCGGCGGCGGCTGCGTTGACATCACGGCTCGGAGCACTGGTCGGAGGGCGCGAGCGAGCAGCAGCGGCAGCGGCGGCAGGTGCAACGGGGGGGCAAGCAAGCCGAACGCCCAGCCCGCAACAGCCAGCGTACCTGCTCTAGCCAGGCCGAAGCTGCCACCACTCGGTCTGCCACGTACTGCAGCACAGCATCCACTAGGTGTGTCATCTGGGGGCAGGAAAGAGGGGCAACGAAGGCAACCATGTTTACAGCAGTGCCGTGTGGTACTGCAGGAGCGCAACTAACGGCGTGGGTCACCATTTGGGTCATCTGTGGGATCATCTGTGCAAAGGCGTGTGTGGCGGAAACGGTGGAGTTTTCGAGCACGCACATGCTCGGTTCAGGCAACTGGAAGGCACCGACAGCAGAGCCGATGCAGTGGTGCAAACGTAGGCGTTAACGGAAGAGCAGTCGCGTGATTACATTCGCCAGGGCCTGGTGAGAAAACTCGCATGAGAATTTACATTATATGTGCATTGCAATATATGCATCGCATACATTGGGCGGGAGCGTCCAGATCTTTGGATTTGGCAGAAGGGTCCCCTCAAAAAGTGAGGGGAAACCATAAACTGGAGGCAAAAACGCTGGGCAGGCGAACCGTCGCCGCCAGAGGGCGACGCCGCCGGGCAGCCTGCGTCACACTTGGAATGCCCCTCAGGCATTCTAAGCCTCTCAGAGAAGGTTGTGGACCCAATCACAGCATGAAAGGTGGGAGGGCGGGGCCTGTGCGGGCTATGGCGCCGTCCGTCAGCGTACTGCCTGTTGTGGGCAGCTGTCAAGTGCCACCCTGCCCATACCTCATGGCAGCCTTTGCATGTGCTGCAACCATGCTGCACTACGTGCACAACGTCCATACACTAGCGCAGTACAGACAGCAAAGCGAGTTCTGAGAGAGGGGTGCCCCTGGGGGGGGGGGGGGGGTCGAAGCGTGCGCCCCGGCGACGGCAGGCGGCGCGTAGCGGCACTCGATACGTTTCCTGCGTTTCTCTCCTTCCATTCCATGTTCCGAAGCTTCTCCCCACCCAGCAAGCAGTTTGTGATCCAGGGGATCCCATACTGCAATGCTTTCGAAGGGTCATTTGGGGTGTCCAGTTGTTTCTGTGAGAAAACGTGTTTACGCGAGGTCGGTCCCTCCCTCCCCTCACTATTGTCCAGAATATTTTTGCCAAACCCCAAATTCTAAGCGCGCTCGCCTTACAAACATACTGCCAGCGCACCTGGTGCTGCAGCCCGTCGCGTGCCGCGGCGCACTGGCTGGCGCGGCGGCCCGCCTTCCAGCCTTGGTACCGCACCGTCTGCAGCAACCGCTTCACCCAGCGCAGCTGCACACGAGGGGGAGGGCAGGGCATCAAAGATGTAGCAAAGATTGCCTTGGCACCACAGCGACTGCCAGCAGCCTCACTTGCACAAGCGCAAAGCTCCCCGGCGCCCTCCCACCTGCAGCAGCAGCACCATCACAGAACTGTACTGTGCGAGCATCTCTTCTCCTACAACCAGCGCCAGCGGCCAGCCAGGCTCCACCCGAAGCCGCAGCCGCGCCAGCGCGTGCACCCGCGGCGGCAGCGCCCCCGACGGCGCCTGCGCGGGCGGCGGGGCTGGCAGGATGTGCAGCGAACAGCGCAGCGGCGTGCTGCGGCCGCCTGCCGCGAGCGCGTCTTGCAGCGCTGCATTCGCCTCGAATTCGCTGAGGCGATCCAGGCCTCCAACGTTGCTGCACACGGGAGTGGGGCGGCGAGCAAAATGAGGGTCGCAGGCGGAGTATGGCACCGGCAGACAGGCCAGCCGTGATGAGGGCGGCTGGCGTGATGCATTATTTGCAGGTACTGCCTCAGTTGCACCTGCAGCCCTGGCCACCCATGCCCTCCTCCTGTTGGCCCTTCCTCGCCTGATGCGGTGCAGCAGGAAGCTGACAAAGGGCTGCAGCGCTTGCGAGGACAGCAGGTAAGTGTCCCGAAGCATGCCCAGCTGCAGGCAAGCAGGGGGGGATTGGCGCATTTGAGGCTGCGCTGGTGCGTCATGCTCGAGGCGCAGCAAACGGCTAGGCAGCCGCGTGCCAGCAGTGGCCAAACACAGGGTGCACCATGCAGCCTAGCACCAGCAGTGGGATGGGTTCGCACCTGCCGCAGCAGCCCGTGACGCAGCAGCGCGGTGCACAGCTCGCCGCCCGCCGCCTCCACCTGCGCCTGCACCGGCCGCAGCAGGCTGTGCTGCAGCAGCACGTCCAGCGGCGGTGCCTCTGCCGCTGCTGCTGGCCCCAGCGCTGCAGAAGGCAGCTGGCGGGCGCCGCCGCCTGGCCGGTAGCCCCACAGCTGGTCGCACGCGCTGCCTGAGTAGGGCGTCAGGCCCAGCGGTACGCCGTAACTGCTCAGCAGCTGCCGCTGGTTGCCGCTGGCACCGCCGCCGCCCAGGCAGTCGAGCACATGCAGCTGCTGCGACAGCGCCGCCGCCGTCTGGCGATACCACTCCTGCCATGCGCCGCTCTCAAACTGGGCTGCCGCCTCGTCTGCACGCTGCGCTGCGCCTCCTGCTGCACCGTCTGCTGCGTGGTCGCCACGTGCTGCACCTGACAGGGCCTTGAAGGGTGCTGGCGGGATGAGGAGGTCGGGGAGCTGCTCGGCAGCGGCACACATGGCCTGTGCCGCGCGCACTGCCGCCGCCTGGCGCATGCGCTCAGCAATCGACGGCTCGGCGCTGGCGCTGCTGGCAGGCGTGGCCTCGCAGCCAGCAGCGGCAGCCACATCTGCTGGCGAAATGGTGGCTGTACGTGCCGCGGGCAGCGCCTCGGCACAGGCAGGCACCACCGGCAGCGGCGGCAGCATGTCCAGCGGCGGCAGCTGCAGGGTGTGCGCATCGCACGTCGCCGCTCCTGCCAGCCACTCGTGCTGCAGCTCGTGCTCGCTGCTCGCGCTGCTGCTGCCGTCGTCGCCGCCTGCGCTGCCACCTGCTCCTGCACCCGCCTCCGCAGAGCCATCCTCATGCAGCTGCAAAGCCTCCTCGCCCGGCGGCTGCGCACCTTCCACCTGCACACCCGCCGTGAGCGACAGCTGCTCGTGCAGCTGCGCCTCAAGATTCAGCAGCAGCTGCTGATGGAGCGCCAAAGGTTCAGGCCCGGGGCCTTCGCCGCCGCCCGCGCCTGGTGATGCCTCGCGCAGCCACGCCAGGCTGGCCGCCGCCGCCGTCGCCGGCGGTTGTGGCACGCCGTACGGCTGCCCCTGCTGCCCCTGCTGGCTGTCTGCTGCTGAGAACCCTAGAGCGCCGAACTCTGACAGACGGCGCTTGGCAGGGGACGGCGGGCCTTCGGTGCCCCATGCGCCCCGGCCGCCGCTAGCACCCCCGCCTGCAGACCGCTGCTCTGCGGAAGCGGCTGCTGCCGCCAGCCGCCAAGCGCTGTACGCCTGCAGCAGCAGCGTCGACTTCCCTGCCGAAAGAATCGACTCTGCCAGGGGAGCCAGGAAGCAAGGGGCGGCTGCAGGGGGCGGCCCGCCGCCCGGAGCCGCCGCTGCGGCTGCCGCAGCGGCGGCGCCGCCGGCCGGGCGCAGCGTGAAGGCCTCAGACCAGAAGCGCGGGCTGTCCGTGGGGATGGCGGCGCCTGCGTGGCAGCATGCAGGGAGCGGTGGAGGGCTGCATGGGCACGCTGTGGGCAGGCATGGACGCAGCCGTGTGGTTGCCGTGCTGTGGGGGCGCCAGGCCTCCCTGTAGCACGCCGCCCTGCCTTGCCTTGCCCGGCCTGCGCCCTCTGCAGGCCCCTGTGCGTTTCCTGGCCGCCTCACCGGGAGCTGCCTGTACAAAGAACTCTTGGTGGGGGTCGTCCAGCACGCCCCTGTACAGCCACGCATGCAGCGTGGCCAGCAGCGGGCGGCAGGACGCGGCGAACACGCTCAGCAGCATGGCCGCCAGCACGCCGCCTGCATGAGCGTGAGCAGCACGCGAAAATATGGAGCAGGAAAGTTGCAGAGTGGGCAGGGGAGCAGTTTGCTACAATGGTGCAGCCAACAGCCGCAGGAGGGAGCGCTGCAAGGCAGGCAGCCGCGGCGAATCCCCCGCCGCCTCCCCGACGCCTCTCCGCCGCGTCGCACCTTGCGAGCGCGCCTGCAGCAGCTGCAGCTGCAGCGCCTGGTACAGCGCAGTGAGCAGGCTGGCAGCGGTGTCCGCCGCGCTGCCTCGCCACGCGCTGCACCGCCTCACCAGCCCGTCGAGCAGCGCCGCCTGCTCCGCCAGGCACGCTGTGCGCTGCTGCAGCTGCTGCAGGCTGAGCAGGGCGCCGGCGTCGAGCGCCGATTGAAGCACCAACAGCTGGCGCTCTGCAACCTGCAGCTGCTCGCCCACCGCAGCAGCAAACGCCACCACGGAGGGCAGGCGCAGCAGGCGCGCCTGGTCAGGCTCTGCCTCGCCGCTGCTGCTGCCGCGGCCTCCGGCGGCGGCACAAAACGCACGCACACGGCGCAGCGCCGAGGCGGTGCTGCAGAACCGCGCCAACAGGGCGCGCGCACTGCCCTGGCTGCTGCTGGCGCGGTGCACGCCGGGGCAGGGGGAGTAGGCGCCGCGCACGGGGTCCAGCTGGAAGGCAGGCCCAGGTGCGGACACTCCCTGCAGCATGTGCACCGTCTGCAGGCACCGGGAGGGGCCAATTGCCAGTTCAGGGGATGGGAGCAGGGGCCGTCGTGCACAGGGGCGTGCCTGACAGCAGGCTAAGGGTTGGCCACTCCTTGCAGCATGTGCACCGTCTGCAGGCAGGGGGAAGGACGAGGCGCGCTGCTTGCTGGCAACACCAAGGGTGGGGAGCGCAGAGGGGTGGGGCGGGGCGGGGCGGGGGCATTGGCAGCCACGCACCTCTGCACTGCAGCACGCTGGTGCCGCTCCACGGCATGCAGGCGGCGCGCAGGATGCTGCCACGTCCACTGTGCTTGTCCTCCTGCTCCCTGCACCGCCCCTTCCACCCACCTGCTGCAACAGCTCTCCCTCGTGAAAGCACAGCGCCGGCTGCAGCAGCCGCGCCGGCTGGCCGCCGCTCGCCTTGCTTGCCAGCCACACTGACAGGCTGGTGCGCGTGTAGGGCGTGGCCCGGCGGGGCGCCTGCCGGCTGGCGTCTGGAAAGAGCCGGGCCAGAGCGGCGTCCGGCGAAGGCGACAAGCGTCCCGGCGGCGACGACGCCCCTGCCGCAGCTGCGGCAGCGCCAGCAGCACGCTCGTGCGCCGCTGGCGCGACCTCCGCCGACGCCGACGCCATGCCGTCCTCGCCGCCCTCTTGCACTGCCACGTCGCTCCAGTCTGACAGCCGGCTGCTGGGACTGTAAGCTCCCAGCTCCTCAATCCAGGAATCCGCGTCGCTGCTGGCATCTGACAGGTAGGTGGGAGGCCCCACCACCGCTGTGCGCGCCTGCAAGCGCCGAGAGCGGAGCAGGGGCAAGCGAGTCGGCAGCACAGCGAGGGTTGTAACGCCATGGCCTGTCACCATGCAGGGGGGGTTGGGACAATCCCCCTGGCTGCCGCGATGCCTATCCCAGCAAACCAACACGTTTGGCACTTCGCAACAGGGGTAACGCAGAGAACCACGGCCTGCCTTTGCCTCCAGCGAGTCCACCAGCGGGCCCGCCGAGTAGTGGGCGTTGAGGGGGGAGCGCGCAGCGGCGTACAAGAAGGCCAGTACGCGATGCTGGAACTCGTACTGGGGGCAGCACAGGGGAGGCAGTATGGACGGGTGAAGGGCTTGCCAGGCAGGTGAAGTGGCACAGTGCACAGTGCAACAGTACACGCGACCTACGCAACGGAGGCGGGCACACACGGATGTAGACGCGTACGCAGGCAGCTGCCCACATGCGCGCACGCCCGCCCGGCGGCTGCAAGCAAGCCTAGTAGGCTTGATCGCCCGCCCACGACCACCGCGCACCTGCAAGGACTGCGCTGGCAGCTCGTGCAGGTGCGCACGCAGCAGCTGCAGCGCGCGCTGCTTGTCAAACTGCGCGTGCTCGCCAAAGCGATCAGACAGCCTGCAGGGACGGACCAGGGCCAAAGGGTGCACATCGGCAGCGGGCGGCTGTGCGCGGGCGGCGCGACCAGCTGCTGCACTCAGGCGGCGGACCGTGTGTGAACGTCCCAGCACCTGCTGCACCTCCGTATCAGGCCCCATATAGGATAGCGCAGCACCCGGGTCGCTTGCCTGTCCACCAGCTCATCCACCACCCGCGGGTCGGCGTCGCCAAAGCGGTGGTGGGTGACGTTCTCCAGCGCAGCGCCCACCAGCTGCCGGTGCCGCTCGCTGGCGGGCTGCAAGTGGGCGGTGGTGGCAACGAGGAGTGGACAGGAGGGCAGCCAGGGCGAAGGCTCGGCTTGTGGCGGCAAGCCGGCGGCGGCGGCAGGCAGCGGGCGGCGCACCTGCGTGTCCGTCAGCCGCTGTACCAGGGCGCCCACCAGGCGCAGCCGCTGGTCCACGGCGGCATTGCCAAAGTCTGAGAGGCTCATAGGGAGAGCAGTCGCCGATCAGTCTAAAGATGGAGGCTGCGTGGCCCACACCTGCCCAGGCCCACACCGCTAGCGCCGGGAATTAGAAAACACTGGGGCAGCACCGGGAGATGCGCGCGCTCGCCCCGACTTCCACCCCGCCAACAAAATGCAAAGACGACAGGCCGTGACAGGCGCTCCTGTTTCTGTCCCTTCCTTCCGCAACCTTGCTCACGTGCATCTGCAGGCATGGCAGCCCTCACGCCCGCGGCGGGCGAGGGGCTCGTGGCCGCCCTGCAGCGCGCCCAGGCGGAGCTGCAGAGCATTCAGAACCGCCTGGAGGAGGAGCACGCGGCCGCCAGCCGCAAGGGCGACGTCAACACGCTGTCGCTGCTCACCCGCCTCAATCGGCTGCGCAGGTGCGGGCGAGCTCGGGCGCCGCCGCCGCTTGCGCCGGTGCTGCCCGACGGCACGCCACTCACCGTCCGTGCACGCAGGGAGCTGCCAGCTGTACAGCAGGAATGCCAACAAGTGCTGGCGGCCAAGCAGGAGCTGGTTGATGCAGTGAAGCTTGGGCTGGGTGCCAACACGGAGCAGCTGCACAAGGTGCGGAGAGCACGCACGCTGCACGTGCCGGCCCAGTCGGGGGCAACCAGCTCTGCAGCATTCCCTGGTCGCAGCCGCGTTGCGGGCAGCAAGCAGGCGGCGGAGACCGCATGCCAATGCCCCACGCCGTGCTGGCGCCTAGCCGCCCACCCCCCACGCCACTCCGTGTCCCCTCCCCTCCTGTGCGCCGCCAGCTGCGCCGCCACGCTGGCATCCCCGCTGACGCAGCAAGCGACGACACCTACGCCTCCTTCAAGGCCGCAGTGCGCGAGCATGAGGCTCGCCTGCAGGCCAGCTACGCAGGTCGGTGGGTGGGTGGGAGGCCTAGGCTGCCAGGCCGCATGTCCACCAGCCTCGAGGCGCCTGCCGTGTGTTGCGCTGCGCGCCCGCCTGCCTGCCCTGCGCACCCAGCGCCCACGCCACATTCACGCAAGCTGTCTGACCTGACAATGCTGTGTCCCAATGTTCACTCCCAAATCAAACTGCAGCCGCCCACGGCCAGCAGTTTGACCGGGCAGAGCTCAACGAGGCCTTTGTGCAGAGCACGCTGGCATGAAGCTCAGCATGCCCAGCGAGCAGCGCATGACGCTGTTCCGATACCCGCACAACACCCAGGTGCTTGGCTGTCGCACCCTTTGGTCACGCTGCTGTTGGATCTGCGTGTGTTCCTACCCGTCCCTCCTGGCCCTGTACCAACATCTGCTGTGCTCATCCCTGCCCGCGCTTGTGAGGCTGACCCCTTCCGGCTCATTTGCTGCTCCCTGTGCTCGCTTCTTTCTACTTGCTGCTCTGTTCGTTTTAATCCGCAACGGCATGCCCCTCCTCTCCCTCCTCTCCCTCATCCCACGCTGCCTCAACTGCATGCGCCTGCCCGTATAATCCCCACTGCCGGCTCTGCCTATGCTTACGCAAAGGGTTGCAGTCTTCACACGGCGACGCTACTCCTCAGCGTGCAGCTGCTGCCTGCTAGCTGGCGCCGCCGCCACCGATTGCCCGCTGCCGCCCCTCGAGCTCTTTGCAGAGGCCGTGCAGAGCGCGTATCTCTGCTGTGCTGGCCTGGCCACGCAGCAGCAGCGCACGGACGTGCCCCATCAGCTGGCGCTTGCGCCCGTGGTTGGACCGGTTGCCGCCGCCGCTGCTCTCCTTGGAGCTGCGGGCAGGGGCGGGCGCAGGCGCACATGAATGGGGGGCACCCTGCCAGCCTTGGCAATGAACGCCGAGATGCATGCAGAAGTGGCACCCTCTGCCTGCCAGCGGGTCCCTGCCGCATGTGCTTCCAGCAGGCGCAGCCCCACCCCACCTAAAGCCTGCAGCCTCCAGCAGCGCCGCTGCTCGCGCCAGAAGCGCTTCCACCTCTGCCTGGGGAGCCGCGGTCAGCGCCTGCTCGCGCTGCCAACGCACCCGCTCTGCATGGGGGAGCGGGCAAAGGCTAGCATGAGGCAGGGCACAGAGCTTCAGCTAAAGCACGCACGGCAGAGCAACGCTAGTGCGCACTCACCTCGACGGTTGGTAGCGCATGTAGCATCAAAAACAGGCAGGCAGGCTGCTGTGCGGCGTGCATCCCGAAGCGTCCCAGCCTCACCGCTTTCAAACAAGCTGCCGCTCATGAGCCCTGTTGCCGCGCGCGCCGGGTCGACGCTGGGCGGCGGCGCCGGCGCCGGTCCGCCTGCCTCCCCTGCTGCTGCTCCTCCGGCTGCCGCCGCCGCCGCCGCAACTGCATCTGCTGCCATCAGCTGCTGCTGCTTCAGGTCAAAAAGCTGACTCAGCACCACCGCCGCCGCGTGCGACAGGTTCAGGCTGGGCTGCGCGGGCCCCGAAGGGATGGCGCAGGCGTGGCTGCACAGCGACAGCTCGCTCTCAAGCAGCCCGCTTTCCTCTCGACCGAACACAAGCGCCACTGTGCCGAGGGCTGCCGAGCAAGGCGCAGCGGTCCTGCCCTGTGCCGCCGCTGCGCCTCCTGCGCCTGCTGCGCCTGCTGCCGTGTTTGGTGCCGCGCTGCTGTCACCTGCTGCCGCTGCGCCCCCTGCTGCGCAGCCCGCTGGCAGCAAGGCAGGTATGGCTGCAGGAAACCGAGCCAGCAGCTGCGCGATCGACGCATGCACGGTGCGACCACCGCCAGCACGCCGTGTGAAGCCGATGCTGCCTGGCGGAAGAAGGAACGGCGACCGCTGGTCGAAGAAGAGACAGGCAACAGCATGAAGAGGGGTGCTTTTCGTTCTGCCACGTCCTATTCCCGCTCCTATCCGTGCACCATACTCTCCAAAGCCCCAAGCAGGGCTGCCATCACACCTGTACTGTTCGCAAGGACATCACTCAGGCACCCCCCGCTCGCAAGCTCCCCAGCAGCTGCGCATATCGACTCCTTCCCTACCAGTGCAGTCGGCGAGGGCATCTGCCATGCTGGGCACGACTTGCATGCTGTCCAGCAGCGGCGAGAACGTAGAGGTTTTGGCGGCCTCGCCACAGCGTGGATTGCAGCGTGGGTCTACAACCACCACATCGTGCGCCTGCAGGGCATTTCAGAGGCGGGCAAGGGCTGGCAGCACACGCGGGAACAGCGCAGGAGCGTGGTAGGCAGGCAGAACTGCAGCTGCATCGCACACAGTGCAACCTCCCCTCCCTGTCGCCTCACCTCAAAGTTCTCGGCCACCCGCAGCACAGCGCCTATGTTGGCGGGCGTCTTGGGCGACACGAGCACTATCCGAATGCCGCTGAGCAGGAGCGGCAGCTCGGCGGCGGCGGCAGCGGCGGCGGCAGGAGCGGCGGCGGCGGCAGCTGGCGACTCTGGGAGTGTCGCAGCTGCAGCGCAACGTGTGAAACGCAAATGTTTGTGCACTGGCGTGCTGTTGGGATGGCTGGGGGCCCGTGGCAGTGGCTGCAGCGCTCGGGGGAACTTGGCATGTGCGCCTGCGGGCGCTGCGGCCCGGTGTACAGCCGTGCTCGACATCGGGATCACAGCAGCTCCTTGACGGGAGGGGAGGGCGCTCAAGAGGCTGCAGCCAAACATGCTCCCCAAATGCAAGGGTGTGAGGTCTCGGGGCGCTCTCCCTCTCCTGGTATTGCGTGCTCGCTTGTGTACCACTCCTGAAGCTCGACAACCTGTCAGCGGGAGCTGCTCCGAGCTCCAAGCTGTGCGCAACTGCCCGCCGCGGTCGCCGGTCAGGCGCTGCCTTCTCTTTCTGGACAGTGAGGTCGCCGCAGCGGGCGGGCCGTCCAGACCCAAGTCCACAGCACCTCGCTGAATGGGCGCGCCACCGACCGCCTGAGCGTCTCCAGAGCCTGGCCCTCCGCGACAGCAGAGGGAGTGGTTCACAGCATATCGCAGGCGGCGCGCCGTCCATGGCGCAGGTCCCTGCACAGCCCGGCGGCGCGGCCCGCCTCGCTGCCGCGGTCGCCAAGGCAACCGCGTCACTGGGCAACCGCATCACCTCCACCAGGCTGCCCGCCAACTGCTCCGTGGCACGCCTCGCGCTCTTTGTTGGTGCGTCGGGCGTTAAAGCGTGTTGCGCAGCGTGATGCTCTGCTTGACGCTGTGCGCTGGCAGGAATGTTTGTGTGTGCTGCCGCCGCGGTCGCCGACGCTGCCCGGTGCTCTTCTGCGCCTTGTTCTGCCAACCCCTGCTGCAGCGCTGGTGGCCAGCATCGTGCTGGCGTCGCTGAGCTTCGATGCGCAAAAGATAGAGGGTCTGCTGATGTGGGTGCAGGAGAACAAGCGAGAAGGCGCGGTGCTGTTTCTGGTGCGGCTTTTGGGCTGTGCTGGCGGCGGTTGGTGGGGAGAAGCGTGCGGGACGGGGACGCTTGGCTGGAGCCATGGCTGCCTCTGCTGCATCGAAGCGCCCCCCCGCCTGTCCCACACGCCCTGGCTCCTCTCCTCCCGCAGGCCCTGTACACAGTCGGCGTTGTGCTCATGTTGCCAGCCATGGTCATGGCCATGGCCGCGGGCGCCGTGTTTGGCCTGCTGTACGGCACGCTGCTTGTCTGGGTGGGCTCTAGCCTGGGGCAGACGATTGCCTTTGTGATCGGCAGGTGCGTGCAGGGAGGGGACGGGGGGCGGGTGGTGAGGCGGCCGCGTGGGTCGAGGTGACTGAGCAGCCGGTGGCAGGTGCTTGAGAGAGGGCCGGCGGAGGGTTCCGTGCTCCCCCGCCGCGCGACGGCCAGGTCGGTGGGCTTGCCCTCTGCAACGAGCCATCACCCCCCAGTGCCAACCCTGCCCTGCTCCTCCCCCCCCCTCCTTCCCCGGCCAGGTACCTCCTGCGAGAGCTGGTGGTGTCCTACCTCACCCGCCAGTTCCCAAAGTGGACCGCCATCGACCGCGCGCTAGAAACAGAGGTGGGCCTCAGCAGCAGCAGGGCTGGAAACCTTGATGCTTGATGCCATGCCGCGCGCCCACACGCAACGGGTCGCAAGCGCGGGAGGCTTTGCGCTGCAGGCCCTGCTGCAGCAGGGTGTGTGGGGCCATCAGCCTGCAGGCCAAGGGTGGGCTCGAGCTTGGGTTCTGCGACGCTCCTGCGGCCGCTCTCTCACTGTTGTGCGGCTCCCGCTAATATGGCTGCAGGGGTGGAAGCTGGTGACGCTGCTGCGGCTGAGCCCCATTGCCCCCTGGAACGTGCTGAACTACGCGCTGTCCGTGACTGCGGTGCCGCTGGTGCCTTATTTCCTGGCCTCGGCGCTTGCGGTGAGGGGTGGTGGCGGCGGCGATGGTGCCGCTGCCGCCAGCGCAGCCGCGGCGCCTGCCGCTGCTCGCTCCTGCTGCTCTGTGGCTGCTGTTGCTGCCCCGCCCGCTATCAAGGATGCGATGCCGGAGGTGCCGCCGCCGCTGCCCGTGGCTGCATTATGCGAGACTGACTCGAGGGCAGCAGGCACGCGTGCTGGTGGTTTTTGTAGCACACCCCTTCCAACCTTGGCTGCCCCGTTTGGTCCTGCCCCCCGGCCCCTCAACAGATCCTGCCCTACCTCCTGCTCTTCGTCTACTTTGGCTCCCTGGCGGGCAACCTGGCTGACGTCTTCACCGGCAAGACAGGGTTTGGCACCAACACCACGATAGCCGTGGCCACGCTGAGGTGGGTTGCGCATCGCGCACGTCAGCAAAGTCGCCCTTCACCTGCAAACCCTCAGCACACACGCTTGCGCCAGGGAGCGCTTTCTCACGCGGCCCATGCTGGCGATTCCTCCCCCCTCCACGCGCGTGCAGCGGCGTGCTGATGGTGGTCATTGTGTGGTACACCACCCACGTCAGCCGCAAGGCCATCTCCTCCGCGCTGGTGACCGGCGACGACGGCGACGCGGTGGCGGAGATTGCGGCGGACCCAGACGTGGCAGAGCTGCTCAGGTGCGGTGCCAGTGCTGCCGTGGCACGGCTGTGCTGTGCGACTGGTGCCGAGGGCAGCATGCGTGGTGGCTGGGGAGGAGCAGGCCCTGATGTAGCAGAGCTGACCAGGCGTGGGTTCTGCAGCGCGAACGGCAGCGCAGGGGCTGCGTGCGATGCGTCCCCTGCCGACTGGCCATGTCCCAACTGGCCCACCCACCAGAACATTTTTCGATTCACCTTCCCTGCACCCCCCGCCGTCGCCCCGCTGCAGAGTGAACAGCGGAGAGATGGCGGCAGCCGTGGCGGAGCACGGCGTCACGCCACGCAGCTCCATGCGGTCGGCCGGGCTGGAGCTCACAGCGGTGGCGGTGGGCGGCGGCGGCAGCGGCGGCAAGCACGCGGCGAGCGGCGGCGCGGCGGCGGGCGGCCTCTCAGACCTGCTTTCGCTGCACGCCAAGAAGTTCACGCCTGCCGTGGCGCCAGAGGCGGTGCAGCTGCTCGGCGACCGCGTGGCGAGCGAGGCGGGCGACGGCGTGACGGGGGGCGGCGCGTCGGCGGGGCCCAGCCGGGCGCACCAGCGCAGCAGCTACGCGGGAGGGGGCACGCCCACGGCCATATCGCCGCTGGGGACGACCGCCGCCACGGGGCGTGGCCGTCTCTTCTCGTTCGCTTGAGCTGTCTGTGGCTTGAGAGCTTGTGTGCGCACTGTTCCAGCGGCACCCAGTGAATCCTCTTGCAGCGCCCTCGCCTCCCCCGACCGCAATGCACCACCCAGTTTTGCCACACGCGCACCTGACACTGACATTTGTTCGTGCCTGCCAGCTGGCGGCCCTTGCTAACATATCCCTTCAACCGCCCGGGAGCACCAGGCTTGCAGGAGACGGCACCTCTTTGCCGCAAGGCCGCCTTGGAGCGAGAGTGCAGCAACTCGCAGTTTTTTTTTCTTTTCTTATTTTTTTTAATTTTTTTTTGCAACGGCCCGCTCAATGAGCTGCCCTTGGCACGAGACTGACGTGGCAGAAGAACGCGGCTGCTGCGGCTGCCTGCCTGGCCACGTCTTGAAGGGGGCGTATAACAAGTCGTATCAGCACCTAAGTAGATGCGTCCATGGCACGTACTTGCGTGATCTGTAGATGAAACGATACAAGCGCGGCACGTGGCGGCACGCCGCCAGCGTGGCAGCTGCCGGCGTGCAGGGGAGGCCGGCCAGGGAAAGGATCAGAGCGGTTGTTTGGTGCTCTTCGTGATAGGAAGATGTGGGCAGCGGGGCAGCAGCAGCCCTGAGCTTGCTTATTCAAGGCCCAAGGGCAGGGGGTCGATCGCGGCTGCCGATGCAGGGTTCTGAAGGAGGCAAACAGGGTGGCAAAAGGTGCAGGGTTTGAAGGGGGCTGAGTAAGAGGTAGGGGGTGACAGCGGGGGGAGGGGAGGGGGTATGTAAGAGCCAAGGGCTGACTTTTAATGGAATGGTGGAAGGAGCGAGGGTGAAAAAGGGGCGTGAGGGTCTGACGGCATATGCGGCCAAAGGGTACGTACGAGGAGCGGTGCGCCAGGCAAACGCAGCAGCCAAGGGGTTGGGGGGGCACCAGGCGGGCAGGGCAGAGGGCAGCGAGCGCTGCGCCGAGCCCGCCGATTTTGATTCAGCG